>CH000131.1:73435-88695 GCA_000149265.1 Ciona savignyi | reverse complement strand
GACACGTTCCTTCAATTTGGTAGACCCCATTAATCTGCTGGGTTCTGGCAATGTCTGTAAAGTGCCTTGCCTAAGAACACAACCAACTAGATAACGACAAGTTTCGAACCTGCAACCCTTCCGTTAAAAGGCATTGCACTAAACCACCAACTAATCGTTCGGACTAAGAATGTGTTCTTAGAATAAGTACTTTAATTTTTACCAAAAGTGATATCAGCCTTCCGCTTGGTATAATGGTAAAGAACAATGTCCATTACTAGGAGGATGCTGGGTTCAATTCCCATTCTTTCCATTTTTTATTTGTGGCTTTGTCCCACAGCAGTACACCTAATGCTGATTGCCCATGAGAATAGGATTGATACTAATTAAAAGGAACAAAAATATTAACCATCTAAAATAGACTGACTAAGGACATAAAGTTTACTGACATCACTTTAGAATCCCTAACATAGTGTGGCAAACAAAAAATCTTATCCAATTGATCAACCTAATTAATTTACTTCAGGTGGAATTCCGAGCTGTGGGCAATAACACGGTAGTAACAATTAATGGCATGGTGACCGCATTCCAAGGTAATTATCTGTTTATTCGCTAACTACATAGTTAATAAATCATATTTTATACCAAGATTTTTATTTGCTTTATTGTCTGAAATGATTTGATTAAAGTGTTCAAAACACGTTTTAGAGCATATTAATAAATTTAATGTTTTTTAATCTAGATCATTCCTTTAAACATGACTTAATTTTTCTTTATATTGCTGGACAATTAACTCAAAAATTTGTTTTATTTCAAAGACACTCCTAGATTATTGAATGGAATGACTTACCAGCGGATAAACACAACGTACGAGGTTATAATTAACGCCAACGTGACAGTATCTGCGTTCACCACCGGAGGCGTACTTGGGTTCTCGACCACTTCTTCCGACGTGTTCAATAATAACACTAGAGGGCTCATTGGTGAGTTGGAAATTTGGGAAAATTTTGGCTTCTGTAATTTTGGCTTCTGTAATTTTGGCTTCTGTAATTTTGGCTTCTGTAATTTTGGCTTCTGTAATTTTGGCTTCTGTAATTTTGGCTTCTGTAATTTTGGCTTCTGTAATTTTGGCTTCTGTAATTTTGGCTTCTGTAATTTTGGCTTCTGTAATTTTGGCTTCTGTAATTTTGGCTTCTGTAATTTTGGCTTCTGTAATTTTGGCTTCTGTAATTTTGGCTTCTGTAATTTTGGCTTCTGTAATTTTGGCTCCTGTAGCTTGAAAATTTGGCTTGTGTAGCTTGTAAAGAGCTGGAGTATTACTTTTTCAGCACACACTGTTTACATACAGCCCCTGTTAAGATTGCAGAATAGATGTCAACATTGCATGCCCGTTTGATTCTTAAGTCTAGAAAATTTAACTAAAAGTTGTAATTTAAAGACTATTTTAGTTATTTAATATTCATTAGGCTTCAAAGACTTGTCTGATTATACCTATGCTAAATATATTAATTTTATAATATGACATTCTTTAATTGCTGTATCTTAACCAAAATTAAGAAGATTTTTCACATTTTCGCACCAAAGTGTGACCCATCAAGCAGCATGGTGGGTTATAAAGTTTTTCATCTGATGGGTAACAGGTTCGAAACTAGTCACTAGCTAGTCGGTTGTGTCCTTGGGCAAGGCACTTAACAGACATTTCCTGAACTTAGCGGATTAATGGGTTCGACCAAATTGAAGGAACGTGTAAATTATACACAACACACTGTAATATCTTCGGTAACCCGACCCAAATTCAAAAATATCCAAGTGTCTATCATGTCTTTTATGTCTTTGCCCTTTTATTTAGTAATGCTCTGTGTTTCCCTGCTGTGCTGAATATAAAGGGTTATTTCTATGGTTATATAATGCAACCAAACAGTTGTATAAAGGAAATGCGAGTAGCGAAAAACCATGATATTCCAATGTATAATGTTTAATTATTTGACGTTTTATCGTTAACTGATTTTCATTTCTGAATTATTTCAATATTTATTTATAGTCCATAATTTTAGTTTTTAATCTTGATACATAATATTAACCAAAATAATTATTAATAATGTTAACAACTGATTTAAGATAATATTAGATTTCTTATACTATTTATCACAGGTGACTTTATCATGCGAAATGGAACTCAACTAAATAAAACGGAAATAAAGATATCTGGGCACAGTGCGCTTTTAAATGGGCAATTTGATCAAGCTAAAGTCTTTCCTTTTGGAGAATCATGTAAGAAAAACATCTTTTTTTTTCCTTAATGTAGCTTTTTTTATTATATACTTTAAACGGAATACTTTATTTTAAAGCTTCATAAATGTATTAAAATTTTAAAATACTGTATAAATTTTAAAATGACAGCCTTATAATTGCACTGCTTAGCACACATATTTTACTTAGTGGATGTTTATCGTATTTTAATTATTCCTAGAATAATATTCGCTGTAAATGTGTTCGTTTAAAGTGGGTAATTATCACCAAAACTAAACCATTTTTTACATTTAATAAAAAATTTTACTTGTGTAATCTAAAAAAATCTACAACCTTTATTTTTAACTTTAACCTCACATTTCAGGGCGGATTTCTATGAGCGAGAGTTTGTTTAACTACAGTCAAGGAGGAAATTACAGCTTCTACAATCCATCTGGGTACGTTCCCGCTTTCCTACGCACTCTAGTGGACAACACGAACAACGATACCCTCAACTCTTACATCGCTCAATGTGGCGACAATACCCTCTCTTGTTTGTACGATTTACTTTTAACCGGAAATCTCGCTCTAAGTAGAGCCACAGGGGAAGTGACTGTAGAAGCTACCAATATACACAGGGAAGCAGGTAAACCATTAGTTCATCACTACAAGCTTTGACATTTAAAGCAATGCTATCTGATAAACCAAACAGAGCATAATAAAAATTTTTAAATGTGATAACGCCCCTCTTCACTTTTTGACTAAATAGGATAAAAAACATATTATCCTACACTAACCCTTTAAAAAAGTTATCTAAAAATAGTTCTACCATACCTTAAAAACATTTCAAATTTCTACCATATCTTATAAATATTTTAAATTTCTACCATATCTTGAAAATATTTTAAATTTCTACCATATCTTGAAAATATTTTAAAAAATTTCTACCATATCTTATAAATATTTTAAATTTCTACCATATCTTAAAAATATTTTAAATTTCTACCATATCTTGAAAATATTTTAAAAAATTCTTTTATATCTTTATTTCATTCTAACATTCATGTCTGTTCCAGTGAATCGACCGCCAGTTGTATCATTCACGGTCATTGGTTCAGGAGTTGAATACGTCAACAACACTCTACGAATTATGGTGGGTGGCATGGCTGCTATCAGACTCACAGTGTCTGATCCTGACGGAGATTCCACAATCACTTCAGTCAACTCTGATGACATACCAGGATTATCATTAGGTAGGATGGTACACAAACATTAACCCTGTTATGGAAATATCTCCTATAATAACTGCAATAGCTCCGGTAACCCGACGGTGGGCACGGTGGAATCTGACGATTGCCCGTGTGGCTGTTTTAGAGTGTAAATCTCTCCTAGAATTAGCGGACGGCAGACCTTTATGATGTTGGTTCATGTTTATTTCTAGGATGAGAAACACAGGAGTGTATAACACCAGTAATTAGTCATTTTTTTACTTGTTGCATGAACTTAAGCTATTGTAGCGTGTTTAATATGCTGTATAGGTTGCTTGTGGAAGAAATCACCTATTTGCCAACCTTAATATAAATTGATCTCTTTTCAGATATGGGAAGTGTTTCCTTTTCTCCCCAAGCCTTCAATACCAACTCATCGAGTGAGAACCTGGTTATAACGATAGAAGTGAGCGATGGAACAGTTTCCACCTTGGTGCAGATACCTGCGCTGATCTGCAACTGCTCGGGCAACGGTGATTGTTTATGGAACGAAGCCGTGAGGGTCGGATCTCCAAATTATGGGGTACGTAGGATCGGATAATCCTGTTTATACCAGGAATAGGAAAATGCAAGGGGCATTAACATACGGGCAGTCGTCAGATCATCTAGCACCCACTTTCGGGTTACCGGAGCTATTGCAGTGTGTTGTGTATGAGTCAGACGTTCTATCAAATTAGTAGAACCCAATAATCCACTGGGTTCAAACGATGTCCATTAAGTGCCTTGCCTAAGGACACAACTGACTAGCTAGAGACCAGTTTCTTACCTGCAACCCTTCGGCTTAAAGGCGACGCACTAACCCACCAGGTAAACTTTCGGACAATTGTAGTGTGGTAGCCTCTTGGCACGATATTTCCTGTGTATATAAAATGTTGGGTGATTTAGACACTGAAGAATTTATTTTAAACTAAATTAATTTTTTTTGTAGATTGTAAGTTGTTTATGCAACACCTCCTACACCGGGGACACGTGTGCGGATGATACTGATGGTTGCCAGGGCAACCCATGCTACGGGAATTGCACTGATGTTGCAGCTCCAGGAAGTGGATTTACCTGCGCACCTTGTCCTTCCAATCTAGCTGGTATTTATTTTGCTTATTTGCTTTTTTGTATGTGTTCTTACACAAGTATGGGATGTCCATGTTTATCCCTGTGAATGGGAAAACCAAGGGGGTTAACACACGGGCAATCGCCAAATTACCTCGCGACCACCGTCGGGTTACCGGAGCTATTGCAGTGTGTTGTTCATAATTCATGTTTCTTTAATTTGGTAAAAACTGATTGCTAAGTGCCTTGCCCAAAGACACAACCGACTGCCTAGCGTTCAGTTTACGTTCCAGCAACCCTTTGGCTAAAAGGCGACACACTGACCCACTGAGCAAATGCTTGGACAAGTGTATGTTAGATTACCTCACCATACATTTGACGATTTAAATCAAAAATGTTGAATCCAGGGAACGGAGAGCAATGTACGGACCGAGATGAATGTAGGGACGGTGGACACAACTGCGAGCAGAATTGCACAAATGTCGTTGGATCGTTCAACTGTTCCTGCAGGACAGGATATATGGTTGATATGTCCAACTCTTCTCAATGTGTGAACGCTAACGAATGTATGAACCCCAATATTTGCAATAGTTTCGGTTCTGCCACATGTATGGATACTGTTGGATCCTACAGGTAAGTTTGTTTTCTTTTCAGTCGTGCGAAAACACAGATTCATACACAGGAATACCAACGACCCACCATCAAAATATGCAGATACTGTGTCGTTGCACACACAATACCAACATTGCTTTGGTTTTTTTCTACAATGTCAAACCATTTACACTTTTAAATGGAATCTTGAGTTTTTCTTAGATTAAATTACATTATGGGTGCTTACAACATGTTTAATTCCACTAATTTCACTAGATCATTTGTCGGGTTTTTTAACCTTGTTTATTTATTTTTTTAAAGTTTATGTTTTTCATGTTGTGCTATACCGACTGTGGATTTGCCATTTTATTCCGATTTCTATTTACTATTTTTAATTGTCTGGTTTTTTTAAATATTTTTGTCTGTTTATTAAAAAAATAAACTAAACAATGTTTAATGCTTTTTAAAAGATAGATTTATATTTTTATTTAAAACTTACCTCAACCACTGTGATCATAATGGACATTAATCTCAAAAGAAAAAGTATTTTTGAAATACTTATTTACACAAATGCAATCAAACAGCTGTTTTGCTAAGAAATGCTATTTCCTGGAAACTACCATAAAAATAATAGAAATCTTATTTTGCAGGTGTCAATGCAACTCTGGGTTTGTGTTGAATGGAACAGTGTGTTCTGACATAAATGAATGCGATAACGGCACGGTTTGTGATAACAGGACCACCCGATGTGAAAATACTGTCGGCTCCTACAGATGCCAATGTTTGACTGGTTACTCAAAGTAAGCGATAACTTTTTTTTACTGAGTCAAGTTTCGAACGCATGATGGTCTCATTCTTGGGACCATTTTTCATTAAATCTGTCAGGCGCGTTAACCATTTGGTCACACTACTGTGTTAAGTAATGCTTTATATGATGGCCAGCTTAATAATCGCGATGTTACGTTTATTCAAGTAATGGGAAATACAAAAGTTTTTAACATCTTCATGTAACTCATTAATCCACTGGGTCATATATGTGCGTGGTCTAAGGATAAAAAAGCCAACCCACAAACCAGTTTCAATCCCGCAACCTATCGGCTGACGGCTAATGTTTTTCAAGTGATCTATGTAGCTGGACAATTAAAAACTCAACTGTTGGAGCCATTGATTGCTTTTAATTTTTGACTGTTTTTCTGATTATAGTGAAACAGAACAATAAACTAAGTCCATAATTTTTTTGCAGGGCAAATATATATTTGTCTTCCAATCTAGAATTCTATTTAAATAAGACTAAATATAGATAAGTAGGTAAAATATATTTTGATATCATCAGAAAAGCTGGGTGACGTGGTTTGTTGTTCTGTTTATATTCTATAGGCACCAGAGCCCTAGCTGCCATACAACGGTTAAACCCATTTTTAATGTTTGTTCGTTGCTCTTATGTTCGCGTAAAATTCTTTGGATTAAGCCTATTTAACAACTTTCAGAAATTCGAGCATCGCATCAGCGTCGGATCCATGTACAAATATCAATGAATGCACGTCGTCTCCTCGAATTTGCTCGATTCATTCCACGTGCAACGATAGCGATGGATCGTTCTTGTGCACTTGTGGGTAAGTGTGGGTGGGAGCTATGTTTTCTATGGTTGTTATTTAAGCAAACCTAAGTAAAAAGGTGAAAAATATTTTATCCTGATAACACATAGGACATAAGTTTCATATAGAACTATGTGGCATTTTGTAAAGTTATTATTTTTGGTCTTATAAAAGTCAAAATTCCATTTTATATTATAACATTAAAAATGGTTTCGATGTTAATATCTCCTTCATTGGACCTCAGGTTTGGATTCCGTAAACTGACAGCGACAATTTGCGAACATCAATTATGTTCCAACATCACTTGTGCGCCGGGATTGATTTGCTCAGAGGATATGCAAACAGGAATTGGGATGTGTGGGTGTCGGGGCAATCAGCATCTTTTCAACAACACTAGGTGTCTACGTAAGTTGGATTCGCCACGTTTTTATATTTCAAATTTGTATATAAATTAAAGTTTTTAAAAAATCGAATATTATTTTTATAACCAGTAGTTGGAAAATACAGTTACATGAACAATTTCACAGTAATTTTACTCTGATCCCAATATTACATACATTTATGAGCAATTGTCGTAATTTCAGAGCGCATGGCTGTTTGAGTCACTAAACCAACCAAGTTATTTGACAGACCATAAAACAATCCACGCCTGTTAATAACCGCAACAACTACACTCTGCTGTGTGGGCAAACTTTAATCAAGATATTCAAACATAAATTTTTTTTTTTAATTAAATTTTTTTTCCAGCAAAGTTCCCATTTGTGCAACGAACTATCAAGGCTTTCCGTGAAGAATATAACAACCTAACCAGCCCTGTAACTTTGGCTTTTATTGCTGAATTTGTACGAACTGAGCTGCCCTTGTTTACGACCAGCAATATTATAGGGCTTTCTGTGACAAAACTAAGTCGTGGTTCCACCATTGTTGAGTGAGTATTTTGAACGTTTTCGGGAATAAATGAAGTTTAAAATAATTAATAAATTTTAAAATTTTATTGTGATTAATTAACACACTGTTCAGTTCCAGTGTTTCGACTGGATATTCATGTCATGTTCATGTTTATCCCCGTGAATGGGAAAACCTAGGGGGTTACCACACAGGTAATCGTCAGATCACCTCGCGCCCATCGTCGGGTTACCAGTGTGTTGTATATGATAGACACATTCCTTCAATTTGGTAGAACCCATTAATCCGCTGGGTTCAGGCAATGTCCGTAAAGTGCCTTGCCCAAGGACACAACCGACTAGCTAGCGACCAGTTTCGCACCTGCAACCTTTCGATTGAAAGGCGACGCACTTAACCGCTAGACCACCGGGCCAGACAAAGACTGTGAAAACAACAAGGGAATCTGACGATACATTTTGTAGATATTAACTCTCCAACCGTCTATCTCAGGTTTGAAGCACTTGTCGGCCCAAGCAGCGCTAATGTCACGCATGAACAGTTACTCATAGAAATCAATCAAGCAATCAACTCAAACACTTTCAACACCTCGTTGTTGATAGGTGGCCCAAGTGCAGGTACGGTGTTTTTTTTATTTGCCATTCTCATTAATTTGAGATTTTCACGGTACTTTCAGACTAAGTACTACTCTAGACATTATTTTTCACAGTTTTTTCCCTAGAAAATCTTAAAGCCCTAACTTGTTCTAGTGCGATTAAATGTGTCGTTTAAAATATATGTAATATGAAACAGTGTGGTTACTCACTTTGTTCTCCCACCCATGGGGATAAACATATATGAGTCTTATCAATCCACTAATTTGGTATGAATCACATTGGAAATTTATTGATGGTAAATCACCCGTGTATAATGGATGGTTGTAGTTTTGGATCTACTCCCTGCAGAATTCTGTGTACCTAAGTTGACAAATTAAAATAATGGTAGAAATAACTCCTTGCAGTACTTCCCAACATAACTGCTGGGTGTGGTGCGGCACCAGCGCAAACGAGCATCACTCTCAGTACTTTACAAAATGCCGTGTTGGATACTTCGCTGTCTTGCGCGCCAAATGTGGTTGGGATCAGGTTGGTATTTGCCCTAAAAACGCTTTATTTACAACAAAATGTTTACCCTTTAAAAACTTTGAATTAACTGGTGACGCAATTTTAGATAATTTAAGTCTTTTATAGAAGCTAAAAAATCCTTTATCGCTTTGATATAAGTCTTTGTAAAATGCGACTAGAGTCAATTAAAAAAATTAAATTTTGTTTTTGGCAAGTTTTAATTCCCATTATTCCCAGTTTCAACGTTTGTAATCTGACGCGATCTGGAATAACAGCTGATCGGATAGTTATTGCCGGTCCAGGCCAGGATGTTTTAAACGTTTCTGCATCATGCAAACCAAACTTTATCCGAACTAGTGATGGACAGACATCTGCAACTTTCCTGCTGTTTGACATATTATCTTGTGGGGTCCAAGCAATGGTGAGTTTGTTTGATTGATTAACTTGATTGATAAATATTACTTCGATAGCTTGGTGGGTTAGTGCCTTTCCTTTTGGCCGAATGGTTGCAGTTTTATATCGTTAGCCCGTCTGTTTAATTTTTGGCAAGAAAAGTGGAAATCGTGTTAATGATTATTTGGTTAAAAAAAAAGAAACGTCTCGTAACACATTGCAATAGTTATGTTAACTATACAGTGGAGTAATGTATCGAGTATGTGGGGTAAGTTTCTCGAGATTTTCACTAACTGGATAAAACATGATTAGTCTGTCCATTCCTATCCCAATGAAAGCAACACGATGACAAGCATTCTTGTGAGCCACATCTGTCATTGCAAACTGTGTATTTTTCAGATGACAGAACGGGAATTGAGATTATCCTACTCTGTGAGAAGTTTACCACCAGTGGCAGGAAGTGCGATTGTTCAACGGTATTACGAAACCATGTCTGTTTTCAACTGCACCTTCAACCGAACTGCAAATGTAGATGCCATGATTTTTCCCAAAATTCCGTAAGTATTTTTAAAAAGTAATGCGCAAATAAGATAGTAGTAATGGGTCCAAGACAGCAACAAGGTATGTAAGCTTTATAAGTCTATTTATATAAAGTAAACTTTGCATACATTAGCCACAATTATTAGTTAAATTTGTTTTCAGTATTACCCATTATTGGTTAAGAACCTAATTTTTTTCTAGTCCTAACTAAAATCACTTAACTAGGTTTAAATTTACTTGGACTTTCGTATATTTGTGTACGTTCATCATATCACTTAATTTTTAAAAAACAATTCTTCTACAGGACGGTTTCATTTGCAAATCCTGCTGTTTCTGGTCAATTCCAGATTGTGTTGGGCTTGTTCCGTGATCGGAACTTTACGACGATGTTCCAATCTGGCGGAAATTCACCAATTGTTCAAGTCAGCGATTACATCTATTTCAAGGCGGCTGTTGGAATATCTGGTGCTGTGTTACAGGTATAATCTGTGTAATTTTATGATATACATGAATATCAACTTACTAATATGGTGCACCGGAAAGTATTTACATGAATACTAACTTAGTAATATAGTTTACAGTAAAGTATATACATGAATATCAACTTAGTAATATAGTTTACAGTAAAGTATATACATGAATACTAACTTAGTATTATGGTGCACAGTAAAGTATATACATGAATACTAACTTAGTAATATGGTGCACAGTGAAGTATATACATGAATACTAACTTAGTATTATAGTTTACAGTAAAGTATATACATGAATATCAACTTAGTAATATAGTTTACAGTAAAGTATATACATGAATACTAACTTAGTATTATGGTGCACAGTAAAGTATATACATGAATATCAACTTAGTAATATGGTGCACAGTGAAGTATATATGCGAACACTAATTTACTAATATACACCCCCAGGCATCCCAGTGTTGGGCAACACCTAGCAACAATCCAAATGACACAATAAAGTACATGATAATAGAATCAGGGTAAGTTGTAAATGTGGAATTGATCAAAAATGGCTAAGAACTTTCCAAAATGTCCCTCATAAGGATGATAACAACACACTAAAATAGCTTCGGTAACCCGACGGTGGGCGCACCGGGTAATCTGACAATTGTCCGTGTGTTAATGCCCCCTGCATCTTTCCATTTAAGCAAATAAACATTCTATACCAGACCACAAATTGTCTGCCAATTGAAAATGTGCTATATAAATACAACAAACATCTCTTTATGTTCCTCTTTGTCAGATTTAATTCATTTTCTGTTATTAAATACTGGGGGAAAAATTAACAAATTAAAAAAATATGTTTATTGATCTATTTCCGATATCTGCTTTTATCCAAGTATTTGTTCCTGCCAGCTGCCCATCTACTGCCGACCGAGCTGCCATTGATGTTGTGTCCAACTACCAGTCGATGGAGGTCAAAGCTGGATTTAAATCATTTGTTTGGGTCAACACACCAACGCGCAGCATTTACATTCACTGCACTGTATCCGTTTGTTTGAGTTCGGTTTCCAATTGTACTGGACCGGTATGTAGAATTTTTTTTACATTAACTTTATTGAAGTATCTTGGTGGTTGGTAGATTGCGTCATGTCCAAGGTCGCAACCGCCAACCAAGCAGCTGGATGTTTCACATCAACATTTTAGAAAACGACTTTTAATGCAATCCCACTTAGAACAAGATACTAGACTCATCAGACCACTTCACCCTTAGTAGAATAATTTAAGACCCCTATACAGCACACATTATTACCCCTAACAACACTGGGTGAGAGATATTCAGAGGTGTGAATGGTATGAACATGAAACTATTAACAATACGGAAAGAAGTGAAGCTACAATGGAAGGCTTGTATAAACCACAATATTTTTGCATTGTTACTAGGTATGTGGGGGCAGAAAGCGAAGAGACCTAGGATTCGACAAAGATCCTAAAATTTATTCGGTTGGTCCAGTAATAATCGAGACACCATGTGATGCGGTAAGCTTTCACCTATTTCCCCGTTTGTGGTTTATCTAAGATTTTTTTCAGTATACCTAATTTTTATTGAGTTTGCCTGGGTATTTTCGTCTGTTTATTCCCTTATAGGTTACCAAGTACCTTGTAAGTGGACAGAACCAAAATAGCTACAAAATAGCTAAATAACGAGCATTTTCGATCCTACAACACTTTGGTTACACTCATTGCTTAAAAACAGAATCGTTTCAAAACCATTAATTCAAACCCTGTGCTGTATTGCACACTCATTTTGAAGTTTAAACTTGAATTTTGCAATTACAGCCTGGGGTCTGTGACCACCAGTGTAGTATGGACGACCAATACCAAGCCGTGTGCTCATGTTATGCTGGGTTTGCTTTAGGCCCAGATGGACGGACATGCGTGGAATGTAAGTATTTTTGCGTGGTGATAATATAGGATACTCTTTTTAATCGCGTAAATGTGGAGAGATAATGGTCGCTATAACGGGTGTGCAATGTTCACGTTACCTCTAACCTACCATCACTACAGTTGCTAAGGTTACCCGACGGTGGGCGGGAAGTAGTATGATGATTACATGTATGTTAACAAACCTTAATTGTTTCTATGCTCCGGGATAAACACGAATATCCTATCTTGCCTTGATTTTTACTGTAATGTGGATATAACCACCTTTATCATAAGACACTTTCACTGTTGTATAATATTTTAACAAATCTATTTTTCACAGCACTTTATGAACCTAGTGATCAAAGCGCCGTTTTCTCGGACAAAGCATTGACCGTGGTGCTGATTGCGCTGATGCTTGCCACAGTCGGTATACTTATTTTCAGACGTAGAAATGGGAAAAAGTTGGCACTCAGCGAACCATGAGCCTCATTTGTTTTAATTTAATATGTTTCTATGAGTATACGGATAACACGTCAAATAAATACTTACCTGGAACATTATGTGTTACTTTTCTTGCTATTCGTCGCTTTTGCGCGCTTTACCTTGTAGGATAGGATATTTATATTTATCCCGTCAATGGGAAAACCAAGGGGGTTAACACACGGGCAATCGTCAGATCACCTCGCGCCCATCGTCGGGTTACCGGAGCTATTTCAGTGTGTTGTGTATGATAGACACGTTCCTTCAATTTGGTAGAACCCATTAATCCGCTGGTCTCAGGCAATGTCCGTGAAGTGCCTTGCCCAAGGACACCACCGACTAGCTAGCGACCAGTTCCGCACCTGCAACCTTTCGATTGAAAGGCGACGCACTTACCCGCTAGAGTGGCTAGACCAACGGGCCGGACAATAGGAAAACCGCATAATTTTTAAACTCGCGATAAAGATAGGTATTCAATGAATTGATTATAAATCTCTATGTATATTAAAAACGACTGGCGACATAGTAATCAGCATATTAAATGCGCGTTTATTACGTCACAATGGGGTCGTCAGCCATTGGTGGAAGGGATCACGTGAGTCTTCAGATAAGTTTTTGTTGTTGTGTAGAAATGTGTATATAGTAGCCTACTAATGTACTCTATTGTCAAACTGTGATATTTAAAAAGACGAAGGAAAGTTTTAATAATAAAGTTATACTTGAGTACTGACTCGATGTTGTAGAAAACTTAGTTCCCTATTTACGGCGCCATTCTTTAGCAAAACCGCAAATCATCATTGAACAACCCAAGCGCTGAAGGAAATGGAAAATGTGCGGTTGGCAAACTGATATGACGTAAGTTATAGTTGATTTATTTTTAGCCCAAGCATTAAATAATATAAAATTGACTTTTTAGGCAAATTCTTGGCGATAAATCTAAGGGAATTCCCCTGGGATGTTAAAAACCAAAACGGTATTTTTTACAAAAAAATAACTTTTTTAGGCATAGCGCTTGAACGGCTGCTCCAATTTTATTCAGATTTGGTGGAATGTAAGTGCATTACTCGCTGATATAACAATTAGAATAAATAAAAAAATACCTAGGTAAATACCCTAAAAATAAAATTTTGTTCTCAAATCATGATTGTGACAGGCATGCCATATCGCCCCGACATCTACTAGAAATAATAACGAAATCGTAATGAAACTTTGTCATTTGTTGGACAACATGGTCTAGATCAGTGGTTCTTAAACTTTTTCAGTAGCGCCCCCCTTGAGATTTGTGATTCATGCTCACGCCTCACCTACTCAAAAATCAAATTTACGAAAAATAGAGCAATAATTTATTTGCCATTACCCTGCTTAGTGTAAAGGATGCAAGGGTTCGCGAACCGTTTTTTAAAGTTCGCGAATTACAAAATTTAACTCAATCGCGAAAATATAAATTACCGTTACTGATTTCGCGCACGTTTAAAAATAAATCATCAACACAATATAATATAACATATTTTGCCTTCATCATAACATTTAACAATGGAATTACTATTACATTTATTACCTTGCTTGTGCATTATTGACACTATTAAGCATTTCTATCACAACGCAACAATAGCCATTATGCGTTAATATACCACGATTTCTTTATTTATGATTGGCGGAGATGCGACACACCTCTTTATAATAAGGTTATATGGTGTTTTAACAAGTAAGATTACTCGTTTCAAAGGCTTCGTTTCGTCGATATTCGTCCTATCCTACACGCATTAACTCACGACACGTTTATTGTAGTTGATCATTACTACCTAATAACGGTACTGTTTGCTCTAATGAATTATCTTTCTTGCTTTAAAGATTAGTTTGAGAGGTTCTAAAACCGCATTCTAAGGCAATTTAACATAGCTAAAGCGCAAAAACGATTTTCTCGTATCCCACGCATTTCGCGAATCGTTTCAAAGTCGTTAATTCGAACCCTGCAATATGTCACTGTCATGCTCGCGCCCCCCTTGAGAAGCTTCCACGCCCCCCAGTTTAAGAACCCCTGGTCTAGATATTCAGAAACCAAAAGTTTGGGTGATAAATCCAGGGAAATTCCCCTGGAACGTTAAAAACCAAAACGGTATTTTTTTTCCAAAAATGTAGCTTTATTTGGCATGACGCTTGAACCGCTGTTCCAATTTTAATCAGATTTGGTGGAATGCTAGTGCATTAGTCACTGCTTTACCTCTTGGAAGTAATTAAAGAATTACCCGGGGAAATACCCTAAAATTCTAATTTGATCCTAAATCATGATTGTCACAGGCATGCCATATCGACCACATCTTCAACGAGGACTTGTCAAATCGCATTAAAACTTCAAGAGTTCTTAGATAACATTACCCAGATATGTAAGAAATATAAATTTATCTACTAAACCGAAGGAGATTCTCCGAATCCGTAAAAACTTAATCGGGCTGTTTCCGGAATTTAGCTTCATTTCACGTCAGCGCTTGACAATAGGCTTTAATTTAAAACATTTTTGGTGAAATAACTCGATTAGCCTATTATTTTTTTACACACATGGAAAATAAGTTTGGTTTGATAACTATGGGACCCATGCGTTTATGCTTGCAGAAACAAAACTATGGCAATCCGGTTAAAACGTTCTGGAATTTTGGATAACATGGACCTTACGTGCACATATCTGACAATAACATATATTGTGTAATTGACATGGATAACTAGATCGGATTGTTACCTCAGGGACCCATG
>CH000131.1:5653-67000 GCA_000149265.1 Ciona savignyi | reverse complement strand
GAAAGGCACAAGCCCACCAAGCTATCGAAGTAATATAAAAAGTTAATCAATCAAACAAACTCACCGTTGCTTGGACCCCACAAGAAAATATGTCAAACAGCAGGAAAGTTGCAGATGTCTGGCCATCACTAGTTCGGATAAAGTTTGGTTTGCATGATGCAGAAACGTTTAAAACATCCTGGCCTGGACCGGCAATAACTATCCGATCAGCTGTTATTCCAGATCTCGTCAAATTACATGCGTTGAAACTGGAAATAATGGGAATTAAAACTTGACAAAACTCTTTGTGGGAAAGGATAAGTTACAGTTAATTGACTCTAGTCGTATTTCACAAAGACTTTTATCAAAACGAGAATTTTTAAGCTTTTTCGAAAGAACTAAAAGAATAATATCTAAAACAATTCGCTTGTAAAACTACTATGCTGTTTTTAGTAAACTCATTAATTTTTTCGAAAAAAATAATCATAAAGACATATTCTAAGCTTAATTTGGTTATGTAATCTTTGAATAAAATATTTGGACAGAACAGAATTTTACGTTTAACCTTTTTAGAAAGAAAACACAGGGTTAATATTATACCCACGATCTCCAGAGTACATTGTGCCCATTTTCGAGTTAAATGTTGTGTCTGTTTATCTTGTGTTTATTTTTATAACCAAGCTAATTTGAAACGTCATTTCTGTATTTGTTTAATATAAAACAAAGAAAATATTTTTTAATCAAATTTTCAAAAAGAATAATTATAAAATAATATTTGTTAGGACGTGTACCAACCGGATTCCAATAAGATTTTCGGCACAAGACAGAGAAGAACCCAACACAGCATTTTGTAAAGTCCCAGAGGAAATGCCATTTTGTGCAGGAGCCATACCGCACTCCGCAGTTATGTTGGGGAGATCTGTCTTACATAGGTTTGTACTTTAAAAGGTTAATGCAAATAATCATCATTTGGATTTGTGGTTTACAGAAAACTTCAGGGGTGGCAATTAAGTGAGTAACTAGGCCTACATTGTTTCATATTACATAAATTCTAAACAACACATTTAGTTCCACAAGAACAAGTAGAGCTTTAAGAGTTTCTAAAGAAAAACTGTTAAAAAATGTCTAGGGTAGTACTTAGTCTGAAAGTTCCGTGAAAATCTTAAATTAATGAGAATGACAAATGAAAACCACACCGTACCTGCACTTGGGCCACCTATCAACAACGAGGTGTTGAAAATGTTTGAGTCGATTGCTCGATTGATTTCTATGAGTAACTCTTCATGCGTGACATTAGCGCTACTTGGGCCGACAAGTGCTTCAAACCTGAGATAGACGGTTGGAGAGTTAATATCTACAAAATGTATCGTCAGATTCCTTGTGTCCACATTCGAAACACTGGAACTGAACAGTGTGGTAATTAATCACGATAAAATCGAAATTAATACCCTTATGAAAAAATACATTGGTAATAATCTAATAAATAAATTTATTTAACTGATATGTTGTATCACCAAAGAGGACTTCTTTAATTAGTTTCCAAAACGTTCAAAATACTTACTCAACAATGGTGGAACCACGACTCAGTTTTGTCACAGAAAGCCCTATAATATTGCTGGTCCTAAACAAGGGCAGCTCAGTTCGTTTGAACTCCTCAATAAAAATCAAAGCTTCAGGGCTGGTTAGGTTGTTGAATTCGTCCAGGAATGGTGTAATAGTTCGTTGCACAAATTGGAACTTTGCTGAATAATTAAAAAAGAAGTCAAGTTTATTTGTAAAAAGGGTTGAAATCTTTTATGAAAGTTTGCCCACACGGCAGGGTGAAGTTGTTAAAGCTATTTTTGGGATTATTATTACGTACAGTAACATTGGTGTCAAAAACACGATAATCTGTAGAGGAACGTTGGTGCCAGAGAAGATTCAGTTTATTGGGATAATTATTGGGATGACTGTCATGGGAAGTGAAGTTATGAGCAACTAGAACCTTTGCTTACCATTTTCGCATTGTTGGCCTTGATATTGTGCAGTACACACACATATGAATCCAAGTTGTGTATTTTGGTTTTGACATGTTCCACCGTTTAGGCAAGGACCATTAACACATGTGTCTGTTAAACAAAAAGATAATATTAAAAATTAAAATCAGGCCATTTTAAGTTTATAAGATACTGTACGGACTAGTGACTGGCTATATATTGAAAATACAATAAAAATGTTGTCTTATTCGTGATATGTATCATTTGTTTAAAAAATACACTGTTCATATATTTTATTAAATGGTTTTAATTTGACCAGACATGTAGAAGTATCAAAACTTTAAATGTGAACAGCTGGTAGACATGGTAAAGACGCCCCTGTCAAAGCGGATAAAAGAAACAAAAAACGATATGTTTTGTACCTGGTGCACAAGTAGGTGGTGGTGTCCATTGCCCATCAGGTTGACAAGTTCTTGATGAATTTCCCAACAAAACATAATTTGAGAAACAAGTGTAGACGATCACAGATCCTTCTGTGTAGAGTCCCATAGGAGTATACGAGCCATTTATTGCAGGAGGCGATGGGCAGACTGAAACAGAACAGTAATTTATTGTTTTTTAAGTTACAAAGCATTTAAAAAGAAAATTTTTGTTATTTAAATAAAGTCCATCCCAAAACCTTTCTGGCTGTCTACAGACCGCCGAAACTCCCGATTAAGCTGAGAAGAGGGATAAAAGCACCAAAAAAATAAAGAGAATTTATAATTAGAAAAGGTTTTAAGGGTGAAGCATAACTTTACCTGTTTTAGAGCAAAGGTACCTTAATCAGGGCCAAAAATCTGTGCGATATTTACTCGCGTGACACATATTAAACCACTGAGAAAAACTTACTTCGCAAACACCTAGGCGGGGCTGTCCATGTAATATTTGCTTGGCATCTTATCACTGCATTGCCTGTTAACTGGGTGCCAGCACTACATGTGAAGCTCACAGTACTATTGACCCGGTAAAGTGGTTGTATTGGGGTGTACGTTGCATTCAAAACTGGATTTGGAGGGCTGCATGCTAGAATGGGGAGGTATAACCATGTTAGTGTTGGAAGGATATCTTTTTGCCACACACCAATCATCTAGTTGCTTTAGCTATTGTGGTGTTAATATAATGAAGACATATGGTTTGTTGAACCCATTTAAACACTGGATCCAGGCAAGACACCGGAGCTATTGCAGTGTGTTGTGTATGATTCACATATTCTGGGTTCAGGCAATGACCGTTAAGTATCTTGCCCAAGGACACAACCGCAAAAAGTTTAAAACCTGCGACCTTTCGGTTAAAAGGCGACACACTAAACCACTAGACTAGATATGTTGGCCATGGTAGGAAGACTGTTGCAGGAACTAACCAGGTTCACAAGTTGGGAGAGCAGAGAAACTTCCATCTGCTTGACAAGTTGCAGTTGAACTCCCAACCAGTATATAACCACTGTTGCAAGAAAATGAGGCACTCTGGCCAGGATTAATACTATCAGATATTGAACTTGATCCAAAGGCAATTGAAGGTGGTGAACAAGCTGAAAGAAAAAAAATTGTTAAATTTAAAGGGGAACTGAAGTCAATTTTAAGAATATCTTAATAAATGGAAAAAAAGACGCTGATTTCAAAAATCAAATCAGTTTCTTCCAATATTTTTTTGTTAAAGAGTTATGAGCAAAAATGCATTTCATTTTATGTTAGGGGATTTCCCGTATTACGTCATTGACGTTGATGAGATTTCGTGCCTATATGCATTGTATACAATCATGTGCCAGTTTAGAGGTGAATTAGTAACAGAAGCGCCTGCAGGAGCGTTGTATTTTCGTTTTTTTATGGAGACTTAGCATAACACTTGTCATATAGCCTTACTGAACCAATGTACATGGTGACAGCTTACTTTAAGCGCGGTCATTAAGGCCTGCACGGTCCTGGACCTAAGCTGAATGCTGAGGTATACAGGTCTCGTATTTAAATGACTTTAGAATAATAAGTCTTAGCAATTTATATCATAAATCATAAAAGTGAAGACAGAACAAGAAAACTATAACAGAATGCATTAAACTGTAACTGCCAGCAATTTATATAAATAAACCAGCCATCAATCAAAGATTAGACTATGCGGTGGGAAAAGCCTATTTCTTTCATGGTTTACATTGGCTGTTTGTATAATGTTTTGCTGTTGCGTATGTGGTGCATTTAATGTCTGCTGTTATTGAAACTGAGCATTAGCCTACTGGTTGAGAATACCACTTATTGCATAAACCAGTTAATCCACAGTTGAGTAGCCAATGTGTAGTATGACAATAAGTACACAGCAAGCACTTAGATAAGTAAGTGAAGAATATATATAATAGATCTGTACTTAACTACCCAAACAAGTTAATAAGAATATACCACTTTTCCAATTTAGTTCTTTTTATTAGATATTGTAAAATGCCTAAAGTTAAGCCACTGAGAAGGAAGGAAGAGTGATTGGAGCATATTGTTTTGCTCCGGGATGTACAAATTCCTATTACAGCACACGAAATTCCAATCCACCTGTGCTCTTCCATCGATTTCCTCACAACGACAAAAAAACGGATGAAGCAATGGATACAACAATGCAAGCGTTCTAAACTACCTGGAAAAAGAACCGCAGTGTATAGTGCACATATTTGTGACAAGGATTATCATAGTAAAATTGTATTTGACTCCAATGGAGTGGCCAAGATGATGAAAACAAACCACTTGGTGAAAAATACAGTTCCAACAGTTTTTAATTTTTCTGATTATGATTTTAAACATAGTGATCAACCCAGTACATCAAGTGCAACTTCAAGAACTTCTTTATCCAAGCAGATAATTGAAAAATAAGGGCTTTTAGTAATGCAAGTCCAGTCTGGCGTTATTTTGTGCACAAATGCATGTATGTACATTCATGCAGCATAAACATTTCTTGCGGTGTGTCCATAAGAATACAGTTTTTGCAACAGCACCAAGTCATGTCAATAGGTAATGTTTCTAAATAAACATTTTCTTCTATGGGGCTTGCATCTTCAAAGATACTCTCAGACGTTTTTCTTGGTTCAAACGCACATGACTGAATTTGTGTTGTTTTATTGTGTACAATAAAACTTCTTTTATCTATGCCATAATGCTGAGAACTGTCATCCATTTTAGTGTTACAACATTAACTTAAATTTACTCTAGAAATGAAGAAAACAAAAGAATTTTTTTAAAACTATGCATATGTATACCAAATCTCTCACACTCTCAGTTTGTAGCCTAGGGGTTGATAATAACATTGCTAGTCTACGTTGCAGATTATGGCTATATATTGAAAAGCAACAATCATGAAAGAAATAGGCTGTTCCCACCGCATAGTCTGATCTTTGATTGGTGGCTGGTTTATTTCTATAAATTGCTGGCAGTTACAGTTTACTGCCTCCTGTTCTAGTTTTCTTGTTCTGTCTTCACTTCTATGATTTATGATATAAATTGCTAAGACTTATTATTCTAAAGTCATGTAAATACGAGACCTGTATACCTCAGCATTCAGCTTAGATCCAGGACCGTGTAGGCCTGAATGAGCGCGCTTAAGTTAAGCTGTCACGCGCGTACATTGTATCAGTTAGGCTATATGACAAGTGTTATGCTAAGTCTCCATAAAAAAACGAAAATACAACGCTCCTGCAGGCGCTTCTGTTACTAATTCACCTCTAAACTGGCACATGATTGTGTACAATGCATATAGGCACGAAATCTCAACAACGTCAATGACGTAATACGGGAAATCCCCTAACATAAAATGAAATGCATATTTGCTCATAACTCTTTAACAAAAAAATATTGGAAAAATCTGATTTGATTTTTGAAATCAGCGTCTTTTTTTCCATTTATTAAGATATTCTTAAAATCGACTTCAGTTCCCCTTTAAGTCAAAAATTACTCATAGTAATAAGTACACAAGAGGTATAAGAAATGTACAATTCTGCAAATCAGTATTTAATACTGTCCAAAAGAAAATCCTTTATACCGAACATATGATGCTATTAAGCAAAATTTGTTTTCAAAATGCAATTTGGATTTATTTTTTCTCCTTTTAGCCGATGCCTGGACTTTTAAACACGAAATGCATTATATTGGCTTTAATTTTCCAGATTTTGTAATAACGGTGTAATTCGTAAAAGCTGTGTAAGCTACTCACTGTTTATGCAAGTAGGGGGTGCAGTCCATTGTCCATTGCTGAGGCAAGTTCGTACAGCGGACCCAAGCAAGACCCGACCCATAACGCAGCTGTAAGTAACCGTCGCATTCACGTTGTAACTACTGTTCTGAGGCGCGAAAGAGCCAAACATAATTGCTGAAGGTGGCTCGCAAACTGAAATCAATACAATTCGTTTATCTCATATTATGCATTAGGAATGAGCAGATTTGGATGTGACATGCCACCTCTTATGCCTCTGTGCATCTAGGCAATCAATGGTGGGTGGAATAGGGAAGAATTTAATAATTATTTCCCTGTGTGGGACAATGATGGCTCTTGACATGTGTAATTATCCGATTATGTTAGGAGAGAATATCCAGATTTATTCCCGTGTAATTACAATGCACCACCATCGGATTATTGCAGTGTTGTGGGTATGATTAACAATCCTTCAATATCGGTAAAACCCATCAATCCACTGGGTTCAGAAAATGTTTGTTAGTGCTTTGCCCAAAGACTCAACCTTATAACCAGTGGCCAGTGTTGATCCAACCACTTTTGGTTGAAAGGCGACTCTCACCCACCAATCGATCGGACCTTTCATGCCCACAGTCAGGTTACAGTGGGTTTGATTGATGATTTGCTTTTCATTCCATGAACACAAGTATTTTAAAATTAAACCACCACAACATAAATATCAAGGTTTGATGGCACATTATTGTTATAGTTGGAATGTGTTAGTTGTTGCTCACATGCTAATGTTATATGTCACAAACTAGATTGAAATAAATTCTTGCTATGTATATTTTTGTATTGCGCAACTTGACCTACTTCCTAACGTTGTGTTTTCGAATTACCATAGCTATATAACGTAACAATGCACGGGGTTATTAATTTCCACTTTGAGTTTATTATGGGACATTAATTGTATTTTGAGAGTACAGAAGGCAGTCATGTTGCAAAATTGGAGTGTGATTTATTCCGATTGCGCCTAAGACTAAAAACTGTAAACATTTAGAGTTTAGATAAAAGACAACAGTCGCGTCTTTAGAAATCGAGACCTGAAACGTGACATTGTATATAAAACTTACCTGAGCACATGCCCGAGATTTCTCTATAACCACTACTGCAGTTACAAACGTAGTCATACAAGGTGGTGTTGTGGCAAAGCCCCCGAGGAAACATACAATTGTGACTCCCGTTCGTACAAGGGTTCAGATCTGGTGGAAACATTAATGACAATGCAAATGATTACATTAGTATGGGCGAGTCCATGACTGCATTGGGACCATTAGTATGGGCAGGCCCATGGTGGCATTGGGACCAGGAATTTAAGCTGTCGGAGGCTCGTTCATTTAATTGATGGAAATATTATTATATATTCATTATAAATAAAATATAACAGTGCAATACATAAATGGCTATAGGTTTAATACTTCTTTGTCATAATAATAATTTATTATCAATTGACGAAATAACTGAAAATTAGCAAGGGGAATATTATGAAATATTTATTATAAAATAAATCATTTCAGATTGTTATAAGTATGCAGTAAAATTACCAATGCAAGGGTTCATGCCAACTCCATTGAAGTATGGATTCTCCTCGTGGCACCCTGAAAATGTATTTGTTGTTATTTATCATCAACCATTAAAAACAGTAAAGCGTGTATATATAGTAGATTGGGTTTCAATTTTCCGCTACTCTACTAGTAGAACTTTAGCTTTTTTTTAAAGAATAGCTTAAAATTACAGTAAAGTCTTTCTATGGTGTCCAACACACTGTAATAGCTCTGGTTGCTGTGAATACAAGTGAATCCAATGATTTCTGTTTAAAAACTAGGAAGCATGGAAAACTAGCCACGTTCCTACCTGCATCTCGGACTGGGTTTGTACAAAGTCCATTATTGCAACCATCCCCACTGGGGCATGCAGAACATGCAGGACCTATCAAATAAGGAATTCCAACCCTTCCAGTTGTGGAGTTAATTATACTGAAAAAATTGTTAAGGTAAAAACTGACATTCATTATTGTAAAGTGTTATAGGAATAGGATATTCATCTTTATCCCCGTAAATGGGAAAACAAAGGGGTTATCACACGGGCAATCGTCAGATTACCTATTGCAGTGTGTTGTACATGATAGACACGTTTCTTCAATTTGGTAGAAACCATTAATCCGCTGGGTTCAGGCAATGTCCGTAAAGTGCCTTGCCCAAGGACACAACCGACTAGCTAGCGACCAGTTTCGCACCCGCAACCTTTTGATTGAAAGGCGACGCACTTAACCGCTAGACTAACCGGCCGGACAAATTATAGTTGATTTCTTTCCAGGACATTACAGCTTTAAATAACTTCCGAGTTTTCAGTTAACTCAGTTGATTAGGTATATTATTTATAACCCTTTTATTGTTATTTGATCCTTTCATATAATAATTTATGTTATGCGCTAAATTATCACAAAAGAAGTAAAATGTATTGAGACTCCACTTACTTGCCAGCTGGTGCAAAGTTGCACGCCAAAATCACAGTTTGCCTGGGAGGACTTGCACTGCTAAAAGGGAATTAAATGATTTTAGATTTTTCCGCAATAAACCTATATGACAGAGCTAAAATATGGAATCTCTATTATCACTTTCTTGCCATTAGGATATTTTAATGTTCGTTTAGTACCTTGCTAAAGGGTTGGAGGTTTGAAACTGGTCGCTAGCCAGTCGGTTGTGTCCTTGGGCAAGGCACTTAGCAGACATTGCCTAAACCTAGTGGAATGATGGGTTCTACTAAATTGGAGGAACACGTGAATCATACACAACACGCTGCAATATTGCCTGTGTGTTACCACCGTGTTTTTCCCATCCACATTCCACATTGACTAGATCAAAGCTGACCGATCAAACACCTGGTCCCTCCCAACTAGACAAACATAATTTAGGAAAAATCTACATTCTTTATCGTGTGGGTATCAAACCTTTGAACTTACTTTCTACTGCACCACGCCTTAGCACATCCTATTTTAGAAGTGTTTGCCCACACCCCTTGTATGTAGGGGCTACAATCTTGTCCTACAGCACAGCTTTGGTCAGCATAAGTGTAATGCATCTCCTGAAAAACATTAAATGCTCCCAACTTTTTTTCTCGCCAAAATTGTCAACCAGAAGTAAAGAAATGTGTTTTTTTTTGTCAAAGGTTTGACAGGCATGGCATGTCGCCCCGACATCTACCAGAAGGAATAACGAAATCGCAATCAAACTTTGGTATTTGTTAGACAACATGTCCCAGATATGCAGAAACCAAAATTTACGGTGATAAATCGGGGGAATTCCCCTGGGACATTAAAAACCAAAACGGTATTTTTTTCTAAAAAGTTGCCTTTTTGGTCATAGCGTTTGAACGGCTGCTACAATTTGAATCAGAATTGGTGGAATGTAAGTGCATTAGTCACTTATTTAACACTTACCTATGGAAATCCCCTAAAAATAAGATTTTGTTCTTAAATCGTGATTGTGACAAGCATGCCAAGTCGACCCGACATATACCAAAAGGAAGGATGGAATCGCAATGAAAATTTGACATTTGTAAGGGAACATGGTCTAGATATTTATAAACTAAAATTTTAGATAATAAATCCACGGGAATTGGGCATATCGCTTGAACGGCAGCTCCAATTTGAATCAGATTTGGTGAAATGTTAGACCATTAAACACTCTGTTCCAATTAAAAGAAAGAAAACATTTATTAGGGTAATTCCTTTAAAAACGAAGATATGTTCCTGAATTATGATTGTAACAGCCATATCGTACTGACATCTCCAACAAGGAGATCGACAGATCAGACAAGGAGATCGACAAATCAGATTAAAACATTAAGAATTGTTATATAACATAACCCACATACGTATAAACAGAAACTTACGTAATAAATCCAGTAGAAACTTATCTACTAAACCCAGTAAATCCCTGAAACCACGAAAAACTAAATCGGGCTGTGGCACCGTTTATGCTTGCAGAAACAAACTACATACTCAGTGTATAAAATACAAAATGTGGTTAGGGACCCTGTAGCACGAATATATGGCATACAACAGGTGTTTTACAAATAGTGGTGGTTAAACACGTGGTTGACACTCTCTAGTTTCAATCAGATTTAGTAAAATGTAAGACCATTGGACATTTTGTGCCAATTAAAAATTCGGTTAATTTCCTTAAAAACGAAGATATGTTCCTGACATCTCCAACAAGGAATCGACAAATCAGATTAAAACTTTAGAAATTGTTACATAACATGACCCAGATATGTAAAAACAGAAACTTATCTACTAAACCTAGTAGATTTCCCAGAAACCATGAAAAACTAAATCAGGCTGTTTTGGAATTTAGTTTCATTCTACTACAGCGCTTGAAAAGAAGGTTATATTTAAAACATTTGTGGTGAAATGTTTGTAAATTTAAGACGTTTATTCTTTTTTTAACTACACATGGAAAAGAAGTTTGGTTGGATAACTATGGGACCCATGTGTTTATGCTTGTAGAAACAAACTACGTACTCAGTGTATAAAATACAAGTTGTGGTTACAAGGGACCCTGTAGCATAAATATATGACATACAACATGTGTTTTACAAATATTGGTGGTTAAACACGTGGTTGACACTCTCTAGTTTTATTTTGATTTTAGTTTCATTTTTCTAGGTGTAGGTACATTGTCTGAAAATCTAAGAGGTATATTGTACTGTCTTGTGGCCGAATGGTTAACGCGACCGATACATATACCGACAATTATACAAAAAATGGTCCTGGTGATGAGCCCATCATAGATTCAAAACTTGGCACGGTAAAAAAAGGTGTAGGTACATTGTCTGAAAAATTTTCTGATAGGTACAATCTACTTATCGTTTTTTTTTGGTCAATTATATTGAAATGACTCGTATACCAATTCAACTTGTACCTTATTTCATCATTTACCTGGTTAAAAAAGTGTTGAATGAGAGCAGCATTAGTAAAATGACTGTCTAACGCCGCGGTTGAAAGTGTGTTTGAATTATAACTAACACCGTTCTCGCCAAAGTTTTGGTAGTTAGTGGTGTTCCTATTTGCAACCGACGACTGTGTTATCACACATGTGCTGAAATACAATTGTGAATAATTGTTAAACTATAAATTCTAGGAAATTTATGTATCAGGGTTGGAATAGAATATTTATATTTATTCCCATTAATGGAAAACCCAAGGGGGTTAGCGCACGGTTACTGGAGATTGCAATGTGTCGTGTAAACATGTGTGGTTTGAAACACGTGTGGGTTGAAACTTGTGTGGGTTGAAACTCGTGTGGGTTGAAACTTGTGTGGGTTGAAACTCGTGTGGGTTGAAACTTGTGTGGGTTGAAACTTGTGTGGGTTGAAACTCGTGTGGGTTAAAACTCGTGTGGGTTGAAACTCGTGTGGGTTGAAACTTGTGTGGGTTGAAACTCGTGTGGGTTGAAACTCGTGTGGGTTGAAACTTGTGTGGGTTGAAACTTGTGTGGGTTGAAACTTGTGTGGGTTGAAACTTGTGTGGGTTGAAACTCGTGTGGGTTGAAACATGTGTAGGTTGATACTCGTGTGGGTTGAAACTCGTGTGGGTTAAAACTTGTGTTGGTTGAAACTTGTGTGGGTTGATTCTTGTGTGGGTTGAAACTTGTGTGGGTTGAAACTTGTGTGGGTTGAAACTTGTGTGGGTTGAAACACGTGTGGATTAAAACTCGTGTGGGTTAAAACTCGTGTGGGTTGAAACATGTGTGGGTTGAAACTCGTGTGGGTTGATACTCGTGTGGTTTGAAACATGTGTGGGTTGAAATTCGTGTGGGTTGAAACTTGTGTGGGTAGATACACGTGTGGGCTGAAACTCTGTCTGGGTTGAAACTCTTGTGGGTTGAAACACGTGTGTGTTGAAACTTGTGTGGGTTGAAACTCGTGTGGGTTGAAACATGTGTGGTTTGAAACTTGTGTGGGTTGAAACTCGTGTGGTTTGATACTCGTGTGGGTTGAAACTTGTGTGGGTTGAAACTTGTGTGGGTTGATACACGTGTGTTGAAACATGTGTGGGTTGATACTCGTGTGGGTTGAAACTCGTGTGGGTTGAAACTCGTGTGGGTTGAAACACGTGTGGATTAAAACTCGTGTGGGTTAAAACTCGTGTGGGTTGAAACATGTGTGGGTTGAAACTCGTGTGGGTTGATACTCGTGTGGTTTGAAACTTGTGTGGTTTGAAACTTGTGTGGGTTGAAACTCGTGTGGTTTGAAATTCGTGTGGGTTGAAACTTGTGTGGGTAGATACACGTGTGGGCTGAAACTTGTCTGGGTTGAAACTCTTGTGGGTTGAAACACGTGTGTGTTGAAACTTGTGTGGGTTGAAACTCGTGTGGGTTGAAACATGTGTGGTTTGAAACTTGTGTGGGTTGAAACTCGTGTGGTTTGATACTCGTGTGGGTTGAAACTTGTGTGGGTTGATACACGTGTGTGTTGAAACATGTGTGGGTTGGTACTCGTGTGGGTTAAAACTCGTGTGGGTTGAAACTCGTGTGGGTTGAAACTCGTGTGGGTTGAAACATGTGTGGGTTGAAACTTGTGTGGGTTGAAACTTGTGTGGGTTGAAACTCGTGTGGGTTGAAACTTGTGTGGGTTGAAACTTGTGTGGGTTGAAACTTGTGTGGGTTGAAACTCGTGTGGGTTGAAACATGTGTGGGTTGAAACTTGTGTGGGTTAAAACTTGTGTGGGTTGAAACTTGTGTGGGTTGAAACTCGTGTGGGTTGAAACTCGTGTGGGTTGAAACTCGTTTGGGTTGATACTCGTGTGGGTTGATACTTGCGTGGGTTAAAACTTGTATGGGTTGAAACTCGTGTGGGTTGATACTCGTGTGGGTTGATACTTGCGTGGGTTAAAACTTGTATGGGTTGAAAATTGTGTGGGTTATAACATGTGTGGGTTAAAACATGTGTGGGTTGATACTCGTGTGGGCTGAAAGTCGTGTGGGTTAAAACTCGTGTGGGTTAAAACTCTTGTGTGGGTTGATACTCGTGTGGGTTGAAACTTGAGTGGGTTAAAACTCTTGTGGGTTGAAAACTCCTTGTATTGGTTGAAACTTGTGTGGGTTGAAACTCGTGTGGGCTGAAACTTGTGTGGGTTGAAATTCGTGTGGGTTAAATCTTGTGTGGGTTAAAACTTGTGTGGGTTGATACTCGTGTGGGTTGAAACTTGTGTGGGTTAAAACATGTTTGACTTGTGTGGGTTGAAACTTGTGTGGGTTGAAACTTGTGTGGTTTGAAACTAGTGTGGGTTGAAACTTGTGTGGGTTGAAACTCATGTGGGTTGATACTCGTGTGGGTTGAAACTCGTGTGGGTTGAAACTCGTGTAGGTTGAAACTCGTGTAGGTTGATACTCGTGTGGGTTAAAATATGTTTGGGTTGAAACATGTGTGGGTTGATACTCGTGGGGGTTGAAACTTGTGTGGGTTAAAACATTTGTGGGTTGAACCTTGTGTGGGTTGAAACTTGTGTGGGTTAAAACTTGTTTGGGTTGAAACTTGTATGGGTTGAAACTCGTGTTGGTTGAAACTCGTGTAGGTTGAAACTTGTGTGGGTTGAAACTTGTGTGGGTTGAAACTTGTGTGGGTTAAAACTTGTGTGGGTTGAAACTCGTGTAGGTTGAAACTTGTGTGGTTTGAAACTTATATGGGTTGAAACTTGTATGGGTTGAAACTCGTGTGGGTTGAAACTTATATGGGTTGAAACTTGTGTGGGTTGAAACTCGTGTGGGTTGAAACTTGTGTCGGTTAAAACATGTGTGGGTTGAAACTTGTGTGGGTTGATACTCGTGTGGGTTGAAACTCGTGTGGGTTGAAACTTGTGTCGGTTAAAACATGTGTGGGTTGAAACTTGTGTGGGTTAAAACATGTGTGGTTTGATACTCGTGGGGGTTGAAACTTGTGTGGGTTAAAACATTTGTGGGTTGAACCTTGTGTGGGTTGAAACTTGTGTGGGTTAAAACTTGTTTGGGTTGAAACTTGTGTGGGTTGAAACTCGTGTTGGTTGAAACTCGTGTAGGTTGAAACTTGTGTGGGTTGAAACTTGTGTGGGTTGAAACTTGTGTGGGTTGAAACTTGTGTGGGTTAAAACATGTGTGGGTTGAAACTCGTGTGGGTTGAAACTCGGGTGGGTTGAAACTCGTGTAGGTTGAAACTTGTGTGGGTTGAAACTCGTGTGGGTTGAAACTCGTGTAGGTTGAAACTTGTGTGGGTTGAAACTTATATGGGTTGAAACTTGTATGGGTTGAAACTCGTGTGGGTTGAAACTCGTTCGTGTTGAAACTCGTGTGGGTTGAAACTCTTGTGGGTTGAAACTCGTGTGGATTAAAACATGTGTGGGTTTAAACTTGTGTGGGTTGATACTCGTGTGGGTTGATACTTGTGAGGGTTGAAACTTGTGTGGGTTGAAACTTGTGTGGGTTGAAACCTGTGTGGGTTAAAACATGTTTGGGTTGAAACTTGTGTGGGTTGAAACTTGTGTGGTTAAAACTTGTTTGGGTTGAAACTTGTGTGGGTTGAAACTTGTCTGGGTTAAATATCGTGTGGGTTGAAACTTGTGTGGGTTGAAATTTGTGTGGGTTGATACTTGTGTGGGTTGAAACTTGTCGTGGGTTGAAACTTGTGTGGGTTGAAACCTGTGTGGGTTAAAACATGTTTGGGTGTTGAAACTCGATGTGGATTATAACATGTGTGGGTTGAAACTTGTGTGGGTTGAAACTCGTGTGGGTTGATACTTGTGTGGGTTGAAACTTGTGTGGGTTGAAACTTGTGTGGGTTGAAACCTGTGTGGGTTAAAACATGTTTGGGTTGAAACTTGTGTGGGTTGAAACTTGTGTGGTTAAAACTTGTTTGGGTTGAAACTTGTGTGGGTTGAAACTTGTCTGGGTTAAATATCGTGTGGGTTGAAACTTGTGTGGGTTGAAATTTGTGTGGTTAAAACTTGTGTGGGTTGAAACTCATGTTGGTAACTTAAGTACAGCACATTAATTACAATATACAAACATGCCGGAAATATAGGGAAACTAACACTAAAATGAGTATGACGTGGTTTACGGTTATTGTTGTCGTGCGTTCATAGGGTATTATTTATGTTTAGGGCAGGTTTAAAATTATGTTTTTTAGTTTTTTAAAAAAATTATGTACCTGACATGATTCTTCGCGAAATCGGCAAGCTCGTTGCTCCACGTCAATAGCTGCATATTGCTGGCGCCCTTTGTGCGACGGGGACCGTTGTATCCATCCAGGTATACCTGGATTTCCGCGGGGGTTCTTGGTTCAAGTTGAATAAGATTGCCGACTGATCTTTTATTACGTGAATGACCTGCAGATCGCATAGCTCAGTCGGTTAATGCATTCTTTTTCAACTGTAAGGTTGTGTGTTCGAAAACAGCGTCTATCGGTCGCGTTTTCTAATCGGTAACACGATCGCCCTTGGAATAATAACTTGTTTCCTTGAGAAAGCCATCAAGTTTTTATCCCGTGTCTAAATAAGAGCTAATGTTTGAGTTTGGAATTTATATATAGCGATTTTTCTTTGTTACGAACTCTGATAACAGATTTATTCCACATGTTATTAAACCACTGTTTTCCCAATAAAAGCGGTGTGATTTTGAGATCTACAAATGTTATTTCGATTCTTTTAGACCCGTTTTGGTAGAGACAATATTTTACTAATTATTTACCTACTTTAGGATAGTATAGGATATGCATGTTTATCATCGTGAATGGGAAAACCATGAGGGTTAACACACGGGCAATCGGCAGATCACCTCGCGCCCACCGTCGGGTTACCGGAGCTTTTGCAGTGCGTTATGTAAAATTCACACGTTCCTTCAATAAGCAGAACTCATTTATCAGTTTCGAACATGAAGCCTTTCGGCAGAAAGGCAACGCACTAAACCACCAAACTAATCTGTCGCACCTTAATCGTCAGATTACCTCTCGCCACCCATCGTGTTACCAAAGCTATTAAAACATATTGTGTATGATTGAGATGATATTTAAGTTTTAGTGGAACCCATTAGTTCACTGGTTCACGCGATGTAACATCTATATAAAGCTTTAAGTTCACATCGTTTGATGCTGTTTGTGCACCGTCCTGATTTGCCCCTGATATTAGATCGGGCATTCTTACAAGGTCGTAACGTAAGAACACGCGTTTATTTATTGCCTCGTTTCCTCGTTTTTTCCTTTTATTGTGTTAGTACCGAACCAGTGAATTTATGTTAGTACCGAAACGATTTATACTGAACCTTAATGATATTTGCTACCGAATCTTACGTTACTTACCTGCAAGCTAATCAGTTCGTAAGTGGTAGGTTATTCTTTTAAGCACTGATTTACTGACGATATTTTGATTGTATTTATTTTATTTATAGAAAACCGCCATTAAAGAAAGTAAAAGAATTGTGCGCGTTTGAGCTGATTAAAAAAAGACATTTGCGTAAATAAAAATAAACGCAACTCTAGTGTGATTCTGGGCGGACTGCAGGTCGCCCACAAGAAAGAATCTATACGCGATTTACATGCAAATTTCACCTAAACATGGCCTTCCTTGCCGTGGACGGAAATGAGTAAATACAGTTAATTTTCGAAGACATATAGTATTTTGTTATATATAACTGTCAATATGATACCTAGGTTCATATCGAAGAAAACAAATTAAACTTTTGATCACGCCTTAGAGCACTTTTAAAACCACAATTAAGCTCGATGGAAAATTGCAACAAAATTACCTGATTCTATTGAAATTACAAATCCGGGGACCAACAGGCCGAAGAAAAGATAAAAAACCTTCATGATTCGAGCTAACCCGACTGCTCGACTGAGATCCAACAGGTGAGTGAACAAGATATCGTTCGTTGAAGCAGAAGACGCTGCGATGATTCATCTTTTGCGCCATTTAGTTTCCGGCTACAATAGAATCAATTGTACGGGGGTCTCTTAACGATTTCCGCCGCTCCGGACATATGTATGCAAATAAATCATTTATTGTTGTAAGGTTTTGTTAGGCTAACTGTACTCAGAAGCAGAAATTAATGATTCCCTTTGTTAACAATTCAAACCTGTTAGCTATCTTCGGTTAACGGTACATACCTAAACCATATTTATTTATCTTTTGTTTTCTAATAGCGCAACGGTGCAAGTGAAAATTATAAAAACCCGGCTACATGGTTTAATAAATTGTAAATTGACTACAGAGTCAGTTCGTACTATGTATCTCGAAAGCATGTTATCTGGACAGCTATGTAGATTTTTTCCTTTTAAAGTTTTTATAAAATGTGGTCAAAATTGGAGGAATGTTAGTGCCTTAGCCACTGCTTTTGCAGTTAGAAAAACAAATAGCCCAGGAAATACCTTAAAAGTGAAAAAAAGCTGGTTGCCAACCAGACAGAGCTAAAGAGCAAAGGTCTATATTCGTACCTCGCTGTAATAAGTCAGTAGATTCAATGCACGAAAGCAACTTTACACTTGAAGATAGTGGCCGCGGTAAACCTAGCTGGAGTCGAGACCAATGTCTGACTACCCCATTGTGACGTATTAAAACACGCATTGAATGTGCTGGGTAATAATTTGCCAGTCGTTTCTAACGAAAACAGTGATTTATTGAAAATCTCTATTTTTATCGCAAGTTTAATAATTGGCAGTTTCCCTACAGACAAGACAAGTAAAACGTAAACCTAGTTCTGTAGCGAAAAAAGAAACGACCAATTTCTGAATACTAAAGTATTTATTTAGTTGACGTATTCTCCGTGTACTCGTAGAAAACAGCCAAATTAGGGTTCGCGGACTGCGATCTTTTTCCCATTTCTGCTTTTGAAAACAATTAATCCAACTGCGCCAAGCATCAGCACAATCATCACCAGAATGAATGCATTGCTCCTGGAATCAACGCTTTGTTCACGAGGTTCATAAAGTGCTGCAAAAATAGATTTGTTAAAATATAATACAATACTGGAAATGTCTTTTGATAACGGTGGTTATATCCATATTACAGTAAAAATCAAGATATGGTGTAGGATATTCATATTTTATCACATTGGGAGAATAAGAGCTAGAAGAATCATATTATTCGTGCCCATCTTTAGATAACCTGAGTTGTTGTAGTATGTTGTATATCATGAAGACTTTCTACTCATAACCACGCAAACATACTCACATTCCACGCATGTCCGTCCATCTGGGCCTAAAGCAAACCCAGCATAACATGAGCACACGGCTTGGTATTGGTCGTCCATACTACACTGGTGGTCACAGACCCCAGGCTGCAATTGCAAAATTCAAGTTTAAACCCCCTTAAAATGACTGTGCAATACAGCACATGGTTTTGAATTAATGGTTTTAAAAACGATTTCGTAAAATGCATGGGTTAGGAGAAAATCGTTTTCGCGCATTACCCATGTTTAACTGCCTTAGAATGCGGTTTCAGGATCTCTCAAACTAATCTTTAAAACCAGAAAGATAATTTATTAAGCAAACAGTACGGTTATTTAGTAGTAATGATAAACTGCAAAAAACGTATTGTATGTTAATGCGTGTAGGATAGGACGAATATCGACCAAACGAAGCCTTAAAAACGAGTAATCTTACTTGTTAAAACACCATATAAACTTATTATAAAGGGGTGTGTCGCATCTCTGCCAATCATAAATAAAGGAATCGTTGTATATTAACGCATAATGGCTATTGTTGCGTTGTGATAGAAATGCTTATTATGCGTCAATAATGCAAAGTAAAGGCAAGGTGAATAAATGTAATAGTAATGTGATTGATAAATGTTATGTTGAAGGCAAACGATGTTATATTAACGTGTTGATGATTTATTATTAAAAGTGCGCGAAATCAGTAACGGTAATTTATACTTTCGCGATTTTGTTAAATTTTGTAATTCTCGAACTTTAAAAAACGGTTCGCACTTAGTGGTTAAGTAAACACGTTGGATTAATTATGTTAATTCTCTCTGCACAATATAAAACACACTGCAATAGCCATGGTATTGTGGCGTATGGAGTTTACGTATCACCCTCTGTGCCTTTTTCTTTAATCTATTTATGTGTGACGTAGTTCTCTTTTTAGTTTCCCGTTTTGTTGGCGCTTCGTGATTGGTTTATTTGGTTGATTACGTGTTTTCCTCGTTTTCCTATGTTGTCAATTTGTAGGCAGTTACAATACATGGTCAAGGAGAGAGGTTATCGAACTCTACTAAGACAATTCGTTACAGTATATTGACAAGTGTTCTTCTTGGGCTATATCCTTCTATCCGCCGAAGTGGTGTATCCAGACGGTATTTTACAGATAAACACCTCTCTGAGTACTCTATCCAATCAGTTTTTTTCAGTCAGTTTTAGACGAAGGGTTGTAGAATCGAAACTAGTTGGTTGTGTCCTTGGACGAGGTTGGAACTTGGTAACCCATACAGTAGAAGCAGACAAAAAAGATGGACAAACTCAAGAAAATTTAACAAAATCTTAGATAAGCGACATGTTAACTGATGGGAAAATAGGTGAACGCTTACCACATCGCATGGTGTCTCGATTATTACTGGACCAACCGAATAAATTTTAGGATCTTTGTCGAATCCTAGGTCTCTTCGTTTTCTTCCCCCACATACCTAGTAACAATGCAAAAATATTGTGGTTTATACAAGCTTTCCACTGTAGCTTCACTTCTTCCCGTATTGTGAATACTTCGATGTTCATACCGTTTACAGTTTACACCTATAAATATCTTTAACCCAGTATTGTTAGGGGTAAAAATGTTTTATATAGGAATCAATTTATTAATTTTTGGGAGAGAAAATGGGAAGTGTAGTTGACAAACAAATATCCTGTTCTACCTAAGGACAGAACCACCTAGCTAGCGACCAGTTTTGAACCTACCATCTTTGAGTTGAAAAGCCATGTAATGACCCACTTAGATATTTAGCTAGACATAAAATCAGAATGATTTAATCAACACACTGCAAAACGCAACTAGACTGTATTTACAAGACGCTTTTCTATCCCATGTCCCAGTCTAAACCCTCATGCCTCTATTATTAACATTTATTTTAGTGCGACGTCATTCAACTGAAAGGTTGCCGGTTCAAAACTGATCACTAGCGAGTCGGTTGCGTCTTTGGGAAAACACTTAATTAACATTAACTAAACCCAGCGGGTTAATGGGTTCTACTAAATAAAAGAAATCATACATAACACACTGCAATAGCTCTGGTAACCCGAAAATAGGGGTGAGCTAATCTGGCAATTGCGTGTTTGTTAACCCCTGTTAAGGTTTTCCCATTTACGAAAATAAACATAATTATCCCATCCTTTCAATAAAGTAAAATAAGTTAAAAAAACAATCTACATACCGGTCCAGTACAATTGGAAATCGAACTCAAACAAACGGAAACAGTGCAGTGAATGTAAATGCTGCGCGTTGGCGTGTTGACCCAAACAAATGATTTAAATCCAGCTTTGACCTCCATCGACTGGTAGTTGGACACAACATCAATGGCAGCTCGGTCGGCAGTAGATGGGCAGCTGACAGAAACAAATACTTGGATAAAAGCAGATATCCAAATAGATCAATGTTTTGTATATGTTCATAGTAAAAAAACTCATTTTAGATTTGTACATTTTGCCTTAAACATCATGTTAGGGTAGGATATTATGATTTGTATCAGTGGTCTTCCAGAATAAAGGTCAAGATCATGACCAGCCTCAACTTTAATTGAATATAAGCAAAACGGCTTGTCAGTCCGGTCTGTTTAATTCCACATTAACAACTTACCCTGATTCTATTATCATGTACTTTACTGTGTCATTTGGATTGTTGCTAGGTGTTGCCCAACACTGGGATGCCTGGGGATGTATATTAGTAAATTAGTGTTCGCATATATACTTCACTGTGCACCATATTACTAAGTTGATATTCATGTATATACTTTACTGTAAACTATAATACTAAGTTAGTATTCATGTATATACTTTACTGTAAACCATATTACCAAGTTAGTATCCATGTATATACTTAACTGTAAACTATATAAGTGAATTAATATTCATGTATATACTTTACTGTAAACAATATTAGTTTTCCTGTATATATACTGTTTAGGGGCCGATCGTATGACCATGATGCTTCAAACGTATTAATTGAATGGATGAAGCTCGTACCTGTAACACAGCACCAGATATCCCAACGGCCGCCTTGAAATAGATGTAATCTTTGACTTGCACAATCGGTGAATTGTCGCCAGATTGGAACATCGTAGTAAAGTTCCGATCACGGAACAAGCTCAACACAATCTGGAATTGACCAGAAACAGCAGGATTTGCAAATGAAACCGTTCTGTAAAAGTATTTTGTTTAATAAAGAAACATGACAAACTGATACAAATATATGGGAGTTAAGGTAAGTAAAGAAAGAACTATAAAAAATGCTATTTCATTTACCTCTATCAGTACCAAAAACTAATTTAGGCAAACAATTTCACTTTGCATTTAAAATACAAATAAACTTAAATGGGCAATGACAAAAACAAATTACAACGACAAGAACAAATTACTACGACAAAATACTCACTGAATTTTGGGAACAATCATGGTGTCTACATGTGCAGTTCGGTTGAAAGTGCAGTTGAAAACGGACATCGTATTAAAATATCGTTGCACTTTTTCACTTCCCGCCACTGGTGGTAAACTTCTCACAGAGTAGGATAATCTCAATTCCCGTTCTGTCATCTGAAAAATACATCGTAGCAATGACATATGTGGCTCACAAGACTTTAGATGTTGGGATAGGAATAATCATAAAGTAACTTTCAATTGACTAAATAGCAATCAGTTTCGAATCTGCAACCATTCGGCTGGATGGAAAGGCACAAGCCCACCAAGCTATCGAAGTAATATAAAAAGTTAATCAATCAAACAAACTCACCGTTGCTTGGACCCCACAAGAAAATATGTCAAACAGCAGGAAAGTTGCAGATGTGTGGCCATCACTAGTTCGGATAAAGTTTGGTTTGCATGATGCAGAAACGTTTAAAACATCCTGGCCTGGACCGGCAATAACTATCCGATCAGCTGTTATTCCAGATCTCGTCAAATTACAAACGTTGAAACTGGAAATAATGGGAATTAAAACTTGACAAAACTCTTTGTGGGAAAGGATAAGTTACAGTTAATTGACTCTAGTCGTATTTCACAAAGACTTTTATCAAAACGACAATTTTTAAGCTTTTTAGAAAGAACTAAAAGAATAATATCTAAAACAATTCGCTTGTAAAACTACTATGCTGTTTTTAGTAAACTCATTAATTTTTTCGAAAAAAATAATCATAAAGACATATTCTAAGCTTAATTTGGTTATGTAATCTTTGAATAAAATATTTGGACAGAACAGAATTTTACGTTTAACCTTTTTAGAAAGAAAACACAGGGTTAATATTATACCCACGATCTCCAGAGTACATTGTGCCCATTTTCGAGTTAAATGTTGTGTCTGTTTATCTTGTGTTTATTTTTATAACCAAGCTAATTTGAAACGTCATTTCTGTATTTGTTTAATATAAAACAAAGAAAATATTTTTTAATCAAATTTTCAAAAAGAATAATTATAAAATAATATTTGTTAGGACGTGTACCAACCGGATTCCAATAAGATTTTCGGCACAAGACAGAGAAGAACCCAACACAGCATTTTGTAAAGTCCCAGAGGAAATGCCATTTTGTGCAGGAGCCATACCGCACTCCGCAGTTATGTTGGGGAGATCTGTCTTACAAAGGTTTGTACTTTAAAAGGTTAATGCAAATAATCATCATTTGGATTTGTGGTTTACAGAAAACTTCAGGGGTGGCAATTAAGTGAGTAACTACATTGTTTCATATTACATAAATTCTAAACAACACATTTAGTTCCACAAGAACAAGTAGAGCTTTAAGAGTTTCTAAAGAAAAACTGTTAAAAAATGTCTAGGGTAGTACTTAGTCTGAAAGTTCCGTGAAAATCTCAAATTAATGAGAATGACAAATGAAAACAACACCGTACCTGCACTTGGGCCACCTATCAACAACGAGGTGTTGAAAATGTTTGAGTCGATTGCTCGATTGATTTCTATGAGTAACTCTTCATGCGTGACATTAGCGCTGCTTGGGCCGACAAGTGCTTCAAACCTGAGATAGACGGTTGGAGAGTAAATATCTACAAAATGTATCGTCAGATTCCTTGTGTCCACATTCGAAACACTGAAACTGAACAGTGTGGTAATTAATCACGATAAAATCGAAATTAATACCCTTATGAAAAAATACATTGGTAATAATCTAATAAATAAATTTATTTAACTGATATGTTGTATCACCAAAGAGGACTTCTTTAATTAGTTTCCAAAACGTTCAAAATAGTTACTCAACAATGGTGGAACCACGACTCAGTTTTGTCACAGAAAGCCCTATAATATTGCTGGTCGTAAACAAGGGCAGCTCAGTTCGTTTGAACTCCTCAATAAAAATCAAAGCTTCAGGGCTGGTTAGGTTGTTGAATTCGTCCAGGAATGGTGTAATAGTTCGTTGCACAAATTGGAACTTTGCTGAATAATTAAAAAAGAAGTCAAGTTTATTTGTAAAAAGGGTTGAAATCTTTTATGAAAGTTTGCCCACACGGCAGGGTGAAGTTGTTAAAGCTATTTTTGGGATTATTATTACGTACAGTAACATTGGTGTCAAAAACACGAGAATCTGTAGAGGAACGTTGGTGCCAGAGCAGATTCAGTTTATTGGGATAATTATTGGGATGACTGTCATGGGAAGTGAAGTTATGAGCAACTAGAACCTTGTGCTTACCATTTTGGCATTGTTGGCCTTGATATTGTGCAGTACACACACATATGAATCCAAGTTGTGTATTTTGGTTTTGACATGTTCCACCGTTTAGGCAAGGACCAGCAACACATCTGTCTGTTAAACAAAAAGATTATAATTAAAAATTTAAAACAGGCCATTTTAAGTTTATAAGATACTGTATGGATTAGTGGCTGGCTACATATTGAAAATACAATAAAGATGTTGTCTTGTTAGTGTTAGTTATCATTTGTTTAAAAAAGACACTGTTCATATATTTAATTAAATTGCTTCAATTTGACCAGACATGTAGTACTATCAAAACTTTAAATGTGAACAGTTGGTAGACATGGTAAAGATGCCCCTGTCAAAGCGTAAACAATAAACAAAAAAACAAAATGTTTTGTACCTGGTGCACAAGTAGGTGGTGGTGTCCATTGCCCATCAGGTTGACAAGTTCTTGATGAATTTCCCCACAAAACGTAATTTGAGAAACAAGTGTAGACGATCACAGATCCTTCTGTGTAGAGTCCCATAGGAGTATACGAGCCATTTATTGCAGGAGGCGATGGGCAGACTGAAACAGAACAGTAATTTAATGTATTTTTAGTTATTAAGCATTTAACAAGAATATTTCTGTTATTAAATAAAGTCCATCCCAAAACCTTTCTCGCTGTCTACAGACCGCCGAAACTCCCGATTAAGCTGAGCAGAGGGATAAAAGCACCAAAAAAATAAAGAGAATTTATAATTAGAAAAGGTTTTAAGGGTGAAGCATAACTTTACCTGTTTTAGAGCAAAGGTACCTTAATCAGGGCCAAAAATCTGTGCGATATTTACTCGCGTGACACATATTAAACCACTGAGAAAAACTTACTTCGCAAACATCTAGGCGGGGCTGTCCATGTGATATTAGCTTGGCATGTTATCACTGCATTGCCTGTTAACTGGGTGCCAGCACTACATGTGAAGCTCACAGTACTATTGACCCGGTAAAGTGGTTGTATTGGGGTGTACGTTGCATTCAAAACTGGAGTTGGAGGGCTGCATGCTAGAATGGGGAGGTATAACCATGTTAGTGTTGGAAGGATATCCTTTGGCCACACACTAATGATCTAGTTGCTTTAGCTATTGTGGTGTGATTATAATTAAGACATATGGTTTGTTGAACCCATTTAAACACTGGATCTAGGCAAGACATCGGAGCTATTGCAGTGTGTTGTGTATTATTCACATATTCTGGGTTCAGGCAATGACCGTTAAGTACCTTGCCCAAGGACACAACCGCAAAAAGTTTAAAACCTGCCACCTTTCGGTTAAAAGGCGACGAACTAAACTACTAGACTAATTATGTTGGCCATGGTAGGAAGACTGTTGCAGGAACTAACCAGGTTCACACGTTGGGAGAGCAGAGAAACTTCCATCTGCTTGACAAGTTGCAGTTGAACTCCCAACCAGTATATAACCACTGATGCAAGAAAATGAGGCATTCTGGCCAGGAATAATATCATCAGATATTGAACTTGAACCAAAGGGAATTGAAGGTGGTGAACAAGCTGAAAGAAAATATTTTGTTAAATTTAAGTCAAATATTACTCACAGTAATAAAGACACGAGAGTTATAAAAATTGTACAATTCTGCAAATCAGTATTTAATATAGTCTGAATAAAATCTTTTATACTAAACATATGATGCTATTGAGCAAAATAAGTTTTCAAAAATGTAATTTGAATTTGATTTTTCTCCTTTTAGCCAATATCTGAATTTTTAAACATAAAATGCATTATATTGGTTTTAATTGCTTCTTAGATTATTTAGTGAAACTTTAAATAACGGTATAATTCCCATTTAAAAAAATGTTGTTATTTGAATAAATTCCATCCCAAAACCTTTTTGGCTGTCTACAGACCACCAAAATTTTATTAAGCTTTATTAAGCTGGGATAGAAGCACCAAAAAATGAAGAGAATCAATAATTAGAAGAGAGTTTTAAAGAAGGGGCATAACTTCACTTCTTCTATAGCGAAGATACCTTAATCAGGGCCAAAAATTCGCGCGAGTAACGCGAGTAACTTTCGCATGACGCACGTCGTACAGGTAAGAATTTATGCTTGCAAATATAAAAAAACAATTAAGGTTTACTGCTACATTTTTTTATTTAACCGGCGTATAGATAAATAAAAAAAAAAAAAATCCTTATCATTCAAACGTTTTTTAAAATACATGGCGCGTCAGTTTAATTTTAACATGTTTCAATTTATTTCGTTAAAATATTTTCTCCTATTACTCGCGTGAAAAATTTACTCGCCCAAAATTTGATGGATTTTTGGTCCTGTGTAATCATATTAAACCACCAAGAAAAAACTTACTTCGCAAACACCTAGGCGGGTCTGTCCATGTAATATTAGCTTGGCATGTTATCACTGCATTGCCTGTTAACTGGGTACCAGCACTACATGTGAAGCTCACAGTACTATTGACCCGGTAAAGTGGTTGTATTGGGGTGTACGTTGCATTCAAAACTGTAGTTGGAGGGTTGCATGCTAGAATGGGGAGGTATAACCATGTTAGTGTTGGAAGGATATCTTTTTGCCACACACCAATCATCTAGTTGCATTAACCTCTGTCTGTGATTATAATTGAGACATATCGTTTGTTGAACCCAATCAACCACTGGGTCCAGGCAAGACATACCTACTGTTGTCGACAATTTACCAGTCAGGAATAAAGGGTTGGTTACTACAGACCACTTTGCCATCTTCAGATAACACAATCGCGAAAAGTTTAAAACCTGCGACCTTTCGGTTTAAAGGCGACGCACTAAACCACTAAACTAATTATGTTGGCCATGGTAGGAAGACTGTTGCAGGAACTAACCAGGTTCACAAGTTGGGAGAGCAGGGAAACTTCCATCTGCTTGACAAGTTGCAGTTGAACTCCCAACCAGTATATAACCACTGTTGCAAGAAAAGGAGGCACTCTGGCCAGAAATAATATCATCAGATATTGAACTTGATCCAAAGGCAATTGAAGGTGGTGAACAAGCTGAAAGAAAATATTTTGTTAAATTTGAGTCAAAAATTACTCACAGTAATAAGGACACGAGAGTTATAAGAATTGTACAACTCTGCAAATCAGTATTTAATATAGTCTGAATAAAATATATTATACTAAACATATGATGCTATTGAACAAAATTAGTTTTCAAAAATATAATTTGAATTTGATTTTTCTCCTTTTAGCCAATATCTGAATTTTTAAACATGAAATGCATTATATTGTTTTTAATTGCTTCTTAGATTATTTAGTGAAACTTTAAATAACGGTATAATTCCCATTTAAAAAAATGTTGGTATTTAAATTAAGTCCATCCCAAAACCTTTTTGGCTGTCTACAGACTACCAAAACTTTGATTAAGCTGAGCAGAGGGATAAAAGCACCAAAAAATGAAGAGAATACATAATTAGAAGAGAGTTTTAAAAGTGGAGCATAACTTCACTTCTTCTATAGCGAAGATACCTTAATCAGGGACAAAAATTCGCGCGAGTAACGCGAGTAACTTTCGCATGACGCACGTCGTGCAAGTAAGAATTTATGCTTGCAAATATAAAAAAACAATTAAGGTTTACTGCTACACTTTTTTATTTAACCGGCGTATAGATAAATAAAAAAAACAAATCCTTATCATTCAAACGTTTTTTAAAATACATAGCGCGTCAGTTTTATTTTAACATGTTTCAGTTTATTTCGTTAAAATATTTACTCCTATGTAGTGACATTCGCGGTTTATACAATATTTTTGCACGTTGTATTAAGTTATATTAAAAGTGTTGTAATGGGCGCTTAATGCGCGCACAGCTGTTTGACTTGCCAATCATTTCCAATGAAACATACAATAATAAAATCACTTCCTTTATAATGCTTCCCACATTGCGCCATACAAGCGCCTGTGTAAAAACGCATTGTATTAGTTAGTATCAAAAACGCATTCTGAAATGTAGACCTAAGCACTGCCTGCTAAAAGATGATATCTTCAAGCATGTATAATGAACCAGTTTAACTGTACGAATTGTATTGTATCAGCTTGCAATATATCAATAAAGAAGTTTTGTATGGAGTCGGATTGCCACCTATTTTAGTCTTGGCTGAGGTCTGTTAGTTGGGGCAACCTCATGCCAGATTTAGTGCAAGGACAAGGCGCAAATCCAAACCTTGAAATAAGCAAAATAAGGAAGACCCCACTCGCGTGAAAATTTTACTCGCCCAAAATTTGATGGTTTTTTTTGTCCTGTGTAATCATATTAAACCACCAAGAAAAACTTACTTCGCAAGCACCTAGGCGGGTCTGTCCATGTAATATTAGCTTGGCATCTTATCACTGCATTGCCTGTTAACTGGGTGCCAGCACTACATGTGAAGCTCACAGTACTATTGACCCGGTAAAGTGGTTGTATTGGGGTGTACGTTGCATTCGAAACTGTAGTTGGAGGGCTGCATGCTAGAATGGGGAGGTATAACCATGTTAGTGTTGGAAGGATATCTTTTTGCTACACACAGTCTTTTCCCATTCACGGGGATAAAGATGAATATCCTATCCTATCCTACCCATCATGTAGGCTTTAGCTATTGTGGTGTGATTATAATTGAGACATATCGTTTGTTGAACCCATTAAACCACTGGGTTCAGGCAAGACATACCTACTGTTGCTGACAATTTACCAGTCAGGAATAAATGGTTGGTTACTACAGACCACTTTGCCATCTTCAGATAACACAACAGCGAAAAGTTTAAAACCTGTGACCTTTCGGTTTAAAGGCGACGCACTAAACCACTAGACTAAATATGTTGGCCATGGTAGGAAGACTGTTGCAGGAACTAACCAGGTTCACAAGTTGGGAGAGCAGAGAAACTTCCATCTGCTTGACAAGTTGCAGTTGAACTCCCAACCAGTATATAACCACTGTTGCAAGAAAATGAGGCATTCTGGCCAGAAATAATATCATCAGATATTGAACTTGATCCAAAGGCAATTGAAGGTGGTGAACAAGCTGAAAGAAAATATTTTGTTAAATTTTAGTCAAAAATTACTCACAGTAATAAGGACACGAGAGTTATAAGAATTGTACAACTCTGCAAATCAGTATTTAATATAGTCTGAATAAAATATATTATACTAAACATATGATGCTATTGAACAAAATTAGTTTTCAAAAATATAATTTGAATTTGATTTTTCTCCTTTTAGCCAATATCTGAATTTTTAAACATGAAATGCATTATATTGTTTTTAATTGCTTCTTAGATTATTTAGTAAAACTTTAAATAACGGTATAATTCCCATTTAAAAAAAATGTTGGTATTTAAATTAAGTCCATCCCAAAACCTTTTTGGTTGTCTACAGACTACCAAAACTTTGATTAAGCTGAGCAGAGGGATAAAAGCACCAAAAAATGAAGAGAATACATAATTAGAAGAGAGTTTTAAAAGTGGAGCATAACTTCACTTCTTCTATAGCGAAGATACCTTAATCAGGGACAAAAATTCGCGCAAGTAACGCAAGTAACTTTCGCATGACGCACGTCGTGCAAGTAAGAATTTATGCTTGCAAATATAAAAAAACAATTAAGGTTTACTGCTACACTTTTCTATTTAACTGGCGTATAGATAAATAAAAAAAACAAATCCTTATCATTCGAACGTTTTTTAAAATACATAGCGCGTCAGTTTTATTTTAACATGTTTCAGTTTATTTCGTTAAAATATTTACTCCTATGTAGTGACATTCGCGGTTTATACAATATTTTTGCACGTTGTATTAAGTTATATTAAAAGTGTTGTAATGGGCGCTTAATGCGCGCACAGCTGTTTGACTTGCCAATCATTTCCAATGAAACATACAATAATAAAATCACTTCCTTTATAATGCTTCCCACATTGCGCCATACAAGCGCCTGTGTAAAAACGCATTGTATTAGTTAGTATCAAAAACGCATTCTGAAATGTAGACCTAAGCACTGCCTGCTTAAAGATGATATCTTCAAGCATGTATAATGAACCAGTTTAACTGTACGAATTGTATTGTATCAGCTTGCAATATATTAATAAAGAAGTTTTGTATGGAGTGGGATTGCCATCTATTTTAGTCATGGCTGAGGTCTGTTAGTTGGGGCAACCTCATGCCAGATTTAGTGCAAGGACAAGGCGCAAATCCAAACCTTGAAATAAGCAAAATAAGGAAGACCCCACTCGCGTAAAAATTTTACTCGCCCAAAATTTGATGGTTTTTTTTGTCCTGTGTAATCATATTAAACCACCAAGAAAAACTTACTTCGCAAGCACCTAGGCGGGTCTGTCCATGTAATATTAGCTTGGCATCTTATCACTGCATTGCCTGTTAACTGGGTGCCAGCACTACATGTGAAGCTCACAGTACTATTGACCCGGTAAAGTGGTTGTATTGGGGTGTACGTTGCATTCAAAACTGAAGTTGGAGGGCTGCATGCTAGAATGGGGAGGTATAACCATGTTAGTGTTGGAAGGATATCTTTTTGCTACACACAGTCTTTTCCCATTCACGGGGATAAAGATGAATATCCTATCCTATCCTACCCATCATGTAGTTGCTTTAGCTATTGTGGTGTGATTATAATTGAGACATATCGTTTGTTGAACCCATTAAACCACTGGGTTCAGGCAAGACATACCTACTGTTGCTGACAATTTACCAGTCAGGAATAAATGGTTGGTTACTACAGACCACTTTGCCATCTTCAGATAACACAACAGCGAAAAGTTTAAAACCTGTGACCTTTCGGTTTAAAGGCGACGCACTAAACCACTAGACTAAATATGTTGGCCATGGTAGGAAGACTGTTGCAGGAACTAACCAGGTTCACAAGTTGGGAGAGCAGAGAAACTTCCATCTGCTTGACAAGTTGCAGTTGAACTCCCAACCAGTATATAACCACTGTTGCAAGAAAAGGAGGCACTCTGGCCAGGATTAATATCATCAGATATTGAACTTGAACCAAAGGGAATTGAAGGTGGTGAACAAGCTGAAAAAAATATCAAGTCAAAAATTACTCACAGTAATAAGGACACCAGAGGTATAAGAATTATACAATTCTGCAAATAAGTATTTAATACAGTCAAAAAAATATTTTATACTAAAAATATGATACTATTAAGAAAAAATTGTTTTCAAAAATACAATTTGGATTTGATTTTTCTACTTTTAGCCGATATTTGGACTTTTAAACATGAAATGTATTATATTGGCTTTAATTACCCAGATATTTTAGTGGAAATTTAAATAACGGTGTAATTCGTAAAAGCTGTGTAAGCTACTCACTGTTTATGCAAGTAGGAGGTGCAGACCATTGTCCATTGCTGAGGCAAGTTCGTACAGCGGACCCAAGCACGACCCGACCCATAACGCAGCTGTAAGTAACCGTCTCATTCACGTTGTAACTACTGTTTTGAGGCGCGAAAGAGCCGAACATAATTGCTGAAGGTGACTCGCAAACTGAAATCAATAAAAAAAATTGTATCTCATATTATGCAGTAGGAATGAGCAGATTTGGCTGTGACATGCCACCTCTTATGCCTTTGTGCATCTAGGCAATCAATGGTGGGTGGAATAGGGAAGGATTTAATAATTATTTCCCTGTGTGGTACAATGATGGTTCTTAACATGTGTAATTAGCCGATTATGTTAGGAGAGAATATCCAGATTTATTCCCGTGTAATTACACTGCACCATCATCGGGTTATTGCAGTGTTTTGTGTATGATTGACATTCCTTTAATATCGGTAAAACCCATCATTCCACTGGTTTTAGACAATATCTGTTGGTGTCTTGCCCAAAGACTCGATCGACTAGCCAGTGGCCAGTGTTGATCCAACCACTTTTGGTTGAAAGGCGACTCTCACCCACCAAGCGATCGGACCTTCCATGCCCACAGTCACGTTACAGTAAGTTTGATTGATGATTTGCTTTTCATTCCATGAACACAAGTGTTTTAAAATTAAACCACCACAACATAAATGTCAAGGTTTGATGGCACATTATTGTTATAGTTGGAATGTGTTAGTTGTTGCTCACATGCGAATGTTATATGTCACAAACTGGATTGAAATAAATTCTTGCTATGTATATTTTTGTCTTGTGCAACTTGACCTACTTTATAATGTTGTGTTTTTGAATTACCGTTGCTATATGACGCAACAATGCACGGGGTTATTATTTTCCACTTTGAGTTTATTATGGGACATTTTATATTTTGAGAGTACAGAAGGCAGTCATGTTGCAGAAGCCTAAGACTAAAAACTTTACAAGGATTTGGATCTGTTGAAAACATCAATGACAATTGAAATGATTATATTAGTATGGGCGGAAAATATGTTTTTATGATTATTTTTCAGGAAAAATTCCTCACCAAAAGAAAATAAAGGGAATCCATAATTAGAAGACAGTTTTAATGTAAAGCATAACTTTACTTCTCCTAGAGCGAAGATACCTTAATCAGGGCCAAACATCTGTGCGATATTTACTCGCGTGACACATATTAAACCACCAAGAAAAACTTACTTCGCAAACACCTAGGCGGGGCTGTCCATGTAATATTAGCTTGGCATGTTATCACTGCATTGCCTGTTAACTGGGTGCCAGCACTACATGTGAAGCTCACAGTACTATTGGCCCGGTAAAGTGGTTGTATTGGGGTGTACGTTGCATTCGAAACTGGAGTGGGAGGGCTACATGCTAGAATGGGAAGGTATAACCATGTTAGTGTTGGAAAAACATCTTTTTGTCACCCATCATCTAGTTTCTTTAGCTATTGTGGTGTGATTATAATTAAGACACATGGTTTGTTGAACCCAATTAACCACTGGGTTCAGGCAAGACATACCTACTGTTGTCGACAACTAACCAGTCAGGAATAAAGGATTTGTTACTACAAACCACTTTGCTATGTTCAGTTAAATTGACATTCGTTATTGCCCATAATGGAATGTTAAAATTATCGGAATTTAGCAAAGTATACTGACATGGCTTTAAAACCTGAAACTACTACAAATGTTAAATGTAACCAGTTTGATTTGCCAGGAGTAATAGACCACAGCCATGGTAGAAAGGGTGATGGTTAGTCTGGTAGTTTAATGGTCACCTTTTAGCTGAATGGTTGAAGGTATGAAACTGGTCGCTAGCTAGTTGGCTGTGTCCTTGGGCAGGGCGCTTAATAGACATTGCTTGAACCCAAAGGATTAATGGGTTATACTAAATTAAAGGAACACATGAATCATACACAACACACTGCAATAGCTCCGGTAACCCGACGATGGGCGCGAGGTGATCTGACGATTGCCCGTGTGTTTAACCCCCATTGGTTTTCTCATTCACCGGGATAAACATGAATGTTCTATAATGATTCAGGAACTAACCAGGTTCACAAGTTGGGAGAGCAGGAAAACTTCCATCTGCTTGACAAGTTGCAGTTGAACTCCCAACCAGTATATAACCACTGTTGCAAGAAAATGAGGCACTCTGGCCAGGATTAATATCATCAGATATTGAACTTGATCCAAAGGGAATTGAAGGTGGTGAACAAGCTGAAAAAAATATCAAGTCAAAAATTACTCACAGTAATAAGGACACCAGAGGTATAAGAATTATACAATTCTGCAAATAAGTATTTAATACAGTCAAAAAAAATATTTTATACTAAACATATGATACTATTAATTTCAAAAATACCATTTGGATTTGATTTTTCTACTTTTAGCCGATATTTGGACTTTTAAACATGAAATGTATTATATTGGCTTTAATTACCCAGATATTTTAGTGGAAATTTAAATAACGGTGTAATTCCTAAAAGCTGTATAAGCTACTCACTGTTTATGCAAGTAGGGGGTGCAGTCCATTGTCCATTGCTGAGGCAAGTTCGTACAGCGGACCCAAGCAAGACCCGACCCATAACGCAGCTGTAAGTAACCGTCTCATTCACGTTGTAACTACTGTTTTGAGGCGCGAAAGAGCCGAACATAATTGCTGAAGGTGACTCGCAAACTGAAATCAATAAAAAAAATTGTATCTCATATTATGCAGTAGGAATGAGCAGATTTGGCTGTGACATGCCACCTCTTATGCCTTTGTGCATCTAGGCAATCAATGGTGGGTGGAATAGGGAAGGATTTAATAATTATTTCCCTGTGTGGTACAATGATGGTTCTTAACATGTGTAATTAGCCGATTATGTTAGGAGAGAATATCCAGATTTATTCCCGTGTAATTACAATGCACCACCATCGGGTTATTGCAGTGTTTTGTGTATGATTGACATTCCTTTAATATCGGTAAAACCCATCATTCCACTGGTTTTAGACAATATCTGTTGGTGTCTTGCCCAAAGACTCAACCTTATAACCAGTGGCCAGTGTTGATCCAACCACTTTTGGTTAAAAGGCGACTCTCACCCACCAAGCGATCGGACCTTTCATGCCCACAGTCACGTTACAGTAAGTTTGATTGATGATTTGCTTTTCATTCCATGAACAGAAGTGTTTTAAAATTAAACCACCACAACATAAATGTCAAGGTTTGATGGCACATTATTGTTATAGTTGGAATGTGTTAGTTGTTGCTCACATGCGAATGTTATATGTCACAAACTGGATTGAAATAAATTCTTGCTATGTATATTTTTGTCTTGTGCAACTTGACCTACTTTATAATGTTGTGTTTTTGAATTACCGTTGCTATATGACGCAACAATGCACGGGGTTATTATTTTCCACTTTGAGTTTATTATGGGACATTTTATATTTTGAGAGTACAGAAGGCAGTCATGTTGCAGAAGCCTAAGACTAAAAACTTTACAAGGATTTGGATCTGTTGAAAACATCAATGACAATTGAAATGATTATATTAGTATGGGCGGAAAATATGTTTTTATGATTATTTTTCAGGAAAAATTCCTCACCAAAAGAAAATAAAGGGAATCCATAATTAGAAGACAGTTTTAATGTAAAGCATAACTTTACTTCTCCTAGAGCGAAGATACCTTAATCAGGGCCAAACATCTGTGCGATATTTACTCGCGTGACACATATTAAACCACTGAGAAAAACTTACTTCGCAAACACCTAGGCGGGGCTGTCCATGTAATATTAGCTTGGCATCTTATCACTGCATTGCCTGTTAACTGGGTGCCAGCACTACATGTGAAGCTCACAGTACTATTGACCCGGTAAAGTGGTTGTATTGGGGTGTACGTTGCATTCAAAACTGGAGTTGGAGGACCACATGCTAGAATGGGGAGGTATAACCATGTTAGTGTTGGAAAAACATATTTTTGCCACACACCAATTATCTGGTTGCTTTAGGATAGGATTGATATCTTTATCCCCGTGAATAGGAAAACCAAGGGGGTTAACACACGGCCAATCGTCAGGTCGCCTTACGACCACCGTCGTGTTACCGAAGCTATGGCAGTTTGTTGTGTATAATTCACACATTCCTTTAATTTAGTAAAACCTATTAATCTATTGCGTACAGGCAATGACCGTTAAGTGCCTTGCCCAAGGACACAGCCAACTAGCTATCAACCAGTTTAGAACCTACAACCTTTCGGTTGAAAGGCGACGCACTAAACCACTAGACTAAATATGTTGGCCATGGTAGGAAGATTGTTGCAGGAACTAACCAGATTCACAAGTTGGGAGAGCAGAGAAACTTCCGTTTGCTTGACAAGTTGCAGTTGAACTCCCGACCAGTATATAACCACTGTCACAAGAAAATGAGGCAATAAGGCCAGTTACTGAACTTGATCCAGAGGAAATTGAGGGTGGTGAACAAGCTGAAAAAATATTTTGTTAAATTTAAAAATTACTCACAGTAATAAGGACACCAGAGTTATAAGAATTATACAATTTTGCAAATCAGTATTTAATAAAAGATAATAAAAATCCTTTATACTGAACATATGATGCTATTGAGCAAAATTAGTTTTTAAAATTACAATTTGGATTTGATTTTTCTCTAATTAGGCAATATGTGAATTTTTAAACATGCCTAGATTATTAAGTGAAAATTTAAATAACGGTGTGTTGTACTCGGGGTCACCAATGTAGAACTGTTCCTTGTATTCGTGCCAACAGTAAAAGAAAGAGGGAACGAAAATAATGGATTAAACACAACGTGGTTAAAACACAAGAAAAAGGCAAAGTTCGGTTCACAGACCGCCACGTACCCAGGTCGGAATAGGTGTTATTCGTAAAAGCTGTGTAAGCTACTCACCATTTATGCAAGTAGGAGGTGCAGTCCATTGTCCATTGCTGAGGCAAGTTCGTACAGCGGACCCAAGCACGAACCGACCCATAACGCAGCTGTAAGTAACCGTCGCATTCACGGTGTAACTACTGTTCTGAGGCGCGAAAGAGCCGAACATAATTGCTGAAGGTGGCTGGCAAACTGAAATCAATAAAATTCGTTTATCTCATATTATGCAGTAGGAATGAGCAGATTTGGCTGTGACATGCCACCTCTTATGCCTTTGTGCATCTAGACCAGCGTTTTTCAACCTTTTTTGGTCGCGGACTATTTCCTTGCCAGCGAAAGTCTTTGCCGACTCAAAGTGCATCAAATTTCTATTAGCGTAAGTCAAAAGAGAAGCGTAACTGGACTAGTTTGTTATCACGCAATAAAAGATGAAAGTTGTAACTCCTAAGGACTATATGAAATAGGTTACTCAGCCACTATGACTACGGTATTACGGAACGACCAAAGCGAGTGCTATGAATAATAAACTTACATTTAGTTACATAAAATCAGTTGGTTTCAAATTTAAAATTACCTTGAGTAACAATGTTTCGTTGATAAAAACATATCACTGCTGTTTATAACGATCAAAAACAAATAAAAGTTTTGCAAATTGTTGTTGCGCTTGCAGACTCATTTAAACCCTCCACGGACTCATTTGAGACCGCGGACTCGGGTTGGGAAACACTGATCTAGACAATGAATGGTAGGTGGAATAGAAAAAGATTTAATAATTATTTATATTGCAGTGTTTTGTGTATAATTAACATTCCTTTAATATCGGTAAAAGTCACCACAACAAGGAAATGCTATCTTGTGCAGAAGCCATACCACACTCCGCAGTTATGTTGGGGAGATCTGTCTTTCATAGGTTTGTACTAAAACACGTTATTGCAAATAACCATCAATTGGATTTGTGGTTTACAGAAAACTTCAGGGCGTAGCAATTAAGTGAGTAACCACATTGTTTCATATTCAATAAATGTCCAGGGTAGTACTTAGTCTGAAAGTTCCGTGATCATCTCAAAATTAATGAGAATGACAAATGAAAATAACACCGTACCTGCACTTGGGCCACCTATCAACAACGAGGTGTTGAAAGTGTTTGAGTTGATTGCTTGATTGATTTCTATGAGTAACTGTTCATGCGTGACATTAGCGCTGCTTGGGCCGACATGTGCTTCAAACCTGAGATAGACGGTTGGAGAGTAAATATTTACAAAATGTATCGTCAGATTCCCTTGTGTCCACAGTCGAAACACTGAAACTAAACACTAAGGTAATTAATGACAATAAAGTCAGAATTAATACCTTTATGAAAAAAAAATATAGATAATATTCTGATAAATAAATAAATTTAACTGATATGTTGTATCACCAAGAAGGACTTCCTTAAAAAAATACAATATTAACCTTATTTTCCAAAACGTTCGAAATACTCACTCAACAATGGTGGAACCACGACTCAGTTTTTGCACAATAATATTTACAATATTGCTGATCCTAAAGAGCTGCATTTGAATACGTTTAAACTCCGCAATAAAAGCCAAAGCTTCAGGGCTGTTTAGGTTGTTGAATTCTTCTCGGAATGGCTGATTAGTTCGTTGCACAAATTGGAACTTTGCTGGAAGATTAAAAAAAAATTAGTCAAGTTTGTTTTTAAAAAGGGTTCAAACCTTTTTATTAAAATTTGCCCACACGGCAGTGAAGTTGTTAGAGCTATTAACGTAGATTGTTCGATATTTTGCCAACTTTATAGGCGGATTAGGGCATAGCCATATATGAAACAGTCATCCGTTGTATAATTTACATGCTTAAACACCGAACAGCCACAGCAGAACTGTATGGCTGTACCGAGAAGAAACAGGTTAAAAAAGGTTGTCCACAAGGGGGAATCCTATCCCCCTTGTTATGGAACCTCCTGGTGGACACTCTACTACGCCAATTCACTAGTCATTGTCATTATATCTGGCCCAGACCCATCAATGATTGAAACGATTGCCTAATCAACCCTTAATCGTCTTGAGAAATGGGCAATAAACAACGACCTTTGGTTTGCCCCGGCAAAGACAGTGGTTGTAATGTTCACAAGAAGGAGAAACTGGTCTTTAAGGACGATTTTTCTCCACAACGTCCAGTATACCTTATCAAAAGAAGCTAAGTATCTTGATGTCATCTTAGACAACAAGTTGTCTTGGAAGAATCACCATTAAAGTCGTATCAAGAAGGCAACTGCTGCACTAGCACAATGCCGTAGAGCAGTTGGCCCTACACTCTCAAGAAATGTCATATTGACATCTGCAACCAAGCAATGGAAGATATCCATCTTCTCTCATTGCCAGTGGATTGCAGTTCCTGCACTTGTGGTGAATCGCTGGTTCGATTTTTGTGATCATTATTTGTTTTAACACAATTTTTGCTTGTGTACTATTTAAACGTGTGAATTACTGGAAAACTATTTGCGTCGTAGTTTATGACCCAGTGCAGTAGGTTTAGTTGGTACAATATCCGCTGTTTATATTACAGACGAGACCCATTTAACAAAGTTAAAATAGCCGTCCACACCTTATCTGTCCCCGTGACATATATTTATTTGGTATATATTGTCGTGATTTTATGAACAAAAAAACAACTAGCAGAATGAACTAAATTACAGGAATGCGAAATAAAAACAAGAATTTGTCAGAAATCAGTGTCAGTCATCGACCATTGCAACGGGAAGACAGCCTAAGGTGAACTTTTGGCTAAGCGACTAGCAACAGCCAAATGCGCCTGCCCCTATAACAGCAATACGCGACCAAGAATATTAAGAAAAAGCAGGGGTGCTATACACTCTTCATCTGGAACGCCATTTCGCGATTTAGATCAGCGACCGTGACAACATCACTCCACCTGTACGACCATCTGACACATCACAGCTTGTCTGTTACACTGATGGGTCACAACTAGATGGATCGACTGGTGCTGAAATACTTATTTAATCTACCAAGTGTGATACAAATTCAGCTTTCCACTTGGAAGCTTCCTCTCAGTTTTTTGCAATAAACCATGTTGAAAGGATTCTCAAGTCTTGGAACATTGCAAAAATGTCCATCACCATTTACAGTGATAGTCAGGCTGCTCTGAAAGCTCTATTGAGCTTGAAGATACATAGCCCCTTGCTGCGAGAGACATGGCACCTTCTTCACAATCCCGGAGGGCTTAATCTTGTGGAACTCTACTGGATTCCAGGCCACTCAAACTTTGATGGAAATGATCAAGCTGACGAGTTGGCTCGTGACGCATCCAGCACTGCGTTCATCGGTCCAGAACCATCCCTCTGTATTCCTGTCTGCTCTGTCAGGACAGAATTGGAGGCGTGGATAAGCCGAAAACATGCTGAAGAATGAAGACAACACTGTGGCTGTCGTCAGACGAAGGAGTATCTTGGACAAGGCCTGATCTTGTCCAAGGAACTCATGCGGCTGCGGCGGAGACAGTTACAATCTGTTCTTCAGATCATCAATTTGGCTAAGCACCAATCCATCCTCATGCGCACGGCATGTGCAACCTGTCCCTTCTGCCAAAAAAAAGCCGATACTCCTTTACACTATGTTGGCCTCTGTCCATCATTTGTTCTAACCAGATAGAGAAATTTTGGAGTTTTTAAATCTGATAATCTTGCATCTATACCAGTTAAGCATTTAGTCAGCTTCCTTCAGGACACGAGCCGACTTGACCGCTATATCCCGGATCCATGTTAGCTCGGGGCGCTGAAGTAATAGGCCTTCTATGGCCTAAATTCCTGGTACCTGTGGCGGCCGTGGACCCGCCCATATTAATGTAATGTAAATAGAACCTTGTGCTTACCATTTTCACATTGTTGGCCTCGATGTTGTGCAGTACACACACATATGTACCCAACTTCTGTATTTTGGTTTCGACATGTTCCACCATTTAGGCAAGGACCAGCACCACATCTGTCTGATAAACAAAAAGATTATAATTAAAAATTTAAAACAGGTCATTTTTAAGTTTATAAGATACTGTAATCAAAATGCTGTCTTGTTGGTGATAGTTATCATTTGTTTAAAAAATAACGGTTCATATAATTTATTAAATTATTTTAATTTGACCATTCATGCAGAAGTATCAAAACTTTAAATAAGAACAGTTGGTAGACATGGTAAAGATGCCCCTGTCAAAGCGAAAAAAAAATGTTTTGTACCTGGTGCACAAGTAGGTGGTGGTGTCCATTGTCCATCAGATTGACAAGTTCTTGATGAATTTCCCCACAAAACATAATTTGAGAAACAAGTGTAGACGATCACAGATCCTTCTGTGTAGAGCCCCATAGGAGTATACGAGTCATTTATTGCAGGAGGCGATGGGCAGACTGAAACAAAACAGTAATTTAATGTTTTTAAAGTTACCAAGCACTTAACAAAAAAATAATTTATCTTTTTTTATATCTGTTTTAAATATTGTATATTATAAAGTTCTACTATTTGAACACAATTTCTGTTATTTAAATTAAGTCGACCCCCCATTCTGGCCGTTTACAGACCGCTAAAACTCCCGAATAAGCTGAGCAGGGGGATACTAGCACCAAAACAGTGAAGGGAATTTATAATTAGAAGAGGTTTTTAAGTGTGGAGCATAACTTCACCTCTTCTAGGGCGAAGATAAATTATTCAGGGTCAAAAATCTGTGCGATATTTACTCGCGTTACACATATTAAACCACCAAGAAAAACTTACTTCGCAAACACCTAGGTGGGTCTGTCCATGTAATATTAGCTTGGCATGTTATCACTGCATTGCCTGTTAACTGGGTGCCAGCACTACATGTGAAGCTCACAGTACTATTGACCCGGTAAAGTGGTTGTATTGGGGTGTACGTTGCATTCAAAACTGGAGTTGGAGGACCACATGCTAGAATGGGGAGGTATAACCATGTAAGTGTTGGAAGGATATCTTTTTGCCACACACCAATCATCTAATTGCTTTAGCTATTGTGGTGTGATTATAATTGAGACATATCGTTTGTTGAACACATTTAAACACTGGGTCCAGGCAGATACCAACTGTTGCCGACAATTTACCAGTCAGGAATGAAAGGTTTGTTACTGTAGAACTTTGCTACCTGGACGGGTCCATGGTAGCCCCGGGACCAGAAATTTAAGCCATAGAAGGCATGTGCATTTAAATGGTAGAAATATTATCAATAAATTATTATAAAATAAATATTACAGTGCATAAATGGCTATAGGTTTAATACTTCTTTGTCATAATAATAATTTATTATCAATCGACGAAAGAACTGAAAATGAGCCAGAGGATTTTTATGAAATATTGATTATAAATAAATATTTTTTTTAGATTTATCAAATGTCAAGTAAGCAGTAAAATTACCATTACAAGGGTTTAAGCCAACTCCACTAAAGTATGGATTCTCCTCGTGGCACCCTGAAATATATTTGTTGTTATCCGTCAGCCATAAAAACAGTGTCGCGTGTAATTTAGGTTTCAAACTGGTCACTAGCTAGTCGGATGTTTCCTTGGACAAGGCACTTAAAGGACATTGCCTGAACCCAAAGTATATTTCCAGAATGTAGTAAGTTATTGGGTTAAACAAGAAATTACAGAAAAGTCTCTTTAAGGTGTCCTACACACTGTATTAGCTCTGGTTACTGTGAATCCAATGATTTCTGTGTGAAAACTTTTTTGTGTTTACTAGTTAATAGGAAGCATAGAAAACCAGTTACGTTCGTACCTGCATCTCGGACTGGGTTTGTACAAAGTCCATTATCACAACCGTCACCGCTGGGGCACGCAGAACATGCAGGACCTATCAAATAGGGAATTCCAGCCCTTCCAGTTGTCGGGTTTATTATACTGAAAAAATGTTAAGGGTAAAAAAAGACATTCATTATTGTGAAGTGTTATAGTTTAATAAAATTTAACTTGTGACTAATCTGCCAAGGACATTACAGCTTTTAATAATTTCAGAGTTGTCGGTTAACTCCACTTGATCAGGTATATTAGTTATAACACTTTTATTGTATTTTGATCCTTTCATTTTATAAATTTATGTTATGCGCTAAATTATCATAAAAGAAGTAAAATGTATTGAGACTCCACTTACTTGCCAGCTGGTGCAAAGTTGCACATGATAAGCACTGTTTGTTTGGGGGGATTTGTACTGCTATAAGGGAATTAAATAATTTTAAATTTTTCTGCAACAAACATATATGACAGAGCTAAAATATAGAATCTCTAGTATCACTTTCTTGTCAATAAGATATTTCCGTTTAGTGCTGGAGGTTTGAAACTGGTTCCTAGCTAGTCGGTTGTGTCCTTGGGCAAGGCACTTAACGGAAATAGCCGGAACCCAGCGGATTAATGGGTTCTACTTAATTGAAGGAACATGAGAATCATACACAACACACTGCAATAGCTCCGGTAACCCGACGGTGGGCGCGAGGTAATCTGACGATTGGCTGTGTGATAATCCCCTTGGTTTTCCCATTCACGGGCATAAACATGAATATCCTATCCTCCTATATTTTAGGGAAAATGTACATTCTTTATCGTGTGGGTATTAAACCTTTGAACTTACTTTCTTCTGCACCACGCCTTAGCACATCCTATTTTAGAAGTGTTTGCCCACACCCCCTGTATGTAGGGGCTACAATCTTGTCCTACAGCACAGCTTTGGTCAGCATAGGTGTAATGGTCCCCCTGAAAAACATTGATTGTCAACAAGAAGTAAAGAAATGTGGGTCCCTGCAGTGTTTCTGTGAAAATTGGTCCGGCCAGGTAGTCTAGCGGTTAAGTGCGTCGCCTTTCAATCGAAAGGTTGCAGGTGCAAAACTGGTTGCTAGCTAGTCGGTTGTGTCCCTGGGCAAGGCACTTTACAGACATTGCCTGAACCCAGCGGATTAATGGGTTTCACCAAATTAAAAGAACGTTTCCATCATATACAACACACTGTAATAGCTCCGGTAACCCTATGTAGGGCGCGAGGTGATCTGACGATTGCCCGTGTGATAACCCCCTTGGTTTTCCCATCCACGAGGATAAACATGAATAGTCCTTCCCTAAATGTATGTTGTTGTATGAAGCCAGACGGAAGCCTTACTTACATAACCAGTAGCTAATACAGTAAAGCATTTCGGTCATAAGTTTCATGAGCAGTAAGATTGTAAGATTGAAACCAGCCAAGCGCTAGTACATTTTGACTATTTTAGAGGGACCATAAGCTTAAAGAGGATATCAAAATCATACACTAGCTTGTATAATTTTTCTGTAATAAACTCATTTAGCAGCCAATACTGGAACCCACTAAAGTATTGGGTGGCACATAAATTGTGGCAACACTGAACTCCTTTTCCACTACCATAGATAAATTCACATGGACATGCTGTGTAAAAGTATCATTTACCCAGGTGTTGTATTAACATATCTATGAAATTGTGCATATATTAAGCTTGGTATTATTTATACCAATCCAACTAGTATATTTTCACTAATTACCTGGTTAAAAAAGTATCGAAGGTAGGCAGCAGTAGTAAAAGTACCATCTATTGCGGCGGTTGCAAGTGTGTTTGATCGATAATGTGCAACGCTCTCGCCAATGTTTTGGTAGTTAGTGGTGCTCCTATTTGCAACCAACGAATTTCCTTCAACACATTGGCTGAAATACAATTTCAAATTATTGTTAATTCTAGGATATTCAGTTTCAGGGTTAGAATAGGATTTATGTTTATCACCGTGAATGGAAAAACCCAAGGGGTTAACACACGGGCAATCGCCAGATTACCTCGCGCCCACCGTCGGGTTATCGGAGCTATTGCAGTGTGCTGTGTATAATTCACACATTCCTTTAATTTAGTAGAACCCATTAATCCACTAGGTTCGGGCAATGTCTGCTAAGTGCCTTGCCCAAGGACACAACCGACTGGCTAGCGACCAGGTTCAAACCTCCAACCCTCTTAGTAAGGCGCTAAACGAACATGAACAATGTCCTAATGACGAGTTAAGTAATAATACAGATTCCATATTTTTGCAGTGTGTTGTGCAAACTTGTGTGTGTTGATACTTGTTTGGGTTGATACTCGTGTGGGTTGAAACTTGTGTGGGTTGAAACTTGTGTGGGTTAATGGGGTTCAGTTGTAGGGGTATAGTTGTAAGGGGTTCAGTTGTAGGGGTTCAGTTGTAAGGGGTTCAGTTGTAAGGGGTTCAGTTGTAAAGGGGTTCATTTGTAAGGGGTTCAGTTGTAAAGAGGTTCATTTAAAAGGGGTTCAGTTGTAAGGGGTTCAGTTAAAAGGGGTTCAGTTGTAAAGGGGTTCAGTTGTAGGGGTTCAGTTAAAAGTTGTTCAGTTAAAAATTGTTCAGTTATAAGTTGTTCAGTTGTAAAAGGGTTCAGTTGAAAGGGGTTCAGTTGTAAAGGGGTTCAGTTGTAAAGGGGTTCAGTTGTAGGGGTTCAGTTGTAAAGGGGTTCAGTTGTAAGGGGTTCAGTTAAAAGTTGTACAGTTGTAAAGGAGTTCAGTTGTAGAGGTTCAGTTAAAAGGAGTTTTAGTTGTAAAGGGGTTCAGTTGCCATGAAACCGTGTTAATCCCCTTAGTTTTCCCATTTACGGGGATAAACATGAATACCCCATCCTAATTACGTACCTGACATGATTCTTCGCGAAATCGGCAAGCTCGTTGCTCCACGTCAATAGCTGCATATTGCTGGCGCCCTTTGTACGACGGGGACCGTTGTATCCATCCAGGTAAACCTGGATTTCCGCGGGGGTTCTTGGTTCAAGTTGAATGAGATCGCCCATCGCTCTTTTATTGCGTGATCTACCTTGGAGATCACATAGCTCAGTCGGTTAATGCATCGTTTTTCAGCTGCAAGGTTGTGGGTTAAAAACAGCGGCTTGCCTTTGCAGTAGATTTTTTTCATTTTTTACTGCACTACCACTTTTCATTTAACTTTAATTTTACCGCACTTTTCATTTAACTAGATTTCAAAGAGTCTTAACCCGTGTCTAAACAACAGCTATTGTTCGTATTTGGAACTCATATATTGCGTGTTTTTCTTTGTTATAAACTCTGATAAAAGATTTGCGCCACATGTTATTAACCCACCGTTGTCCCAATAAGAGCAGTCTGGTTTTGAGATCTACATAATAATATTTCGATTCTTGTAGACCCGTTTTGGTACAGACAACAATTTACTATTTATTTAACTACTTTTGGATAGTATAGGATATTCAAGTTTATCATCGTGAATGTGAAAACCAAGGGGGTTAACACACGGCAATCTGCGTTATTGCAGTGTGTTGTATATGATTCACATGTTCCTTTAATTAAGTAGAACTTACTTATCTGCTTGGTTTAGGCATTTTTGTTAAGTGCTTTGCCCAAGGACACAACCGACTTTCGAACATGGAACCTTTCGTCAGAAAAGCGACGCAATAAACCACCAAACTATTCTGTAGCACTTTAATCGCAGATTACCTCTCGCCAGCCATCGAGATATGAATAAATACAGTTAACTTTCGAAGACATAGAGTATCTCTTATAACTAACTGTAAATACGATACGAAAATTTATATCAAAGAAAGCAAACTTAACTTTTGATAACGCCTTAGAGCACTTTTAAAACCACAACCAAGTTTAATAGAAAATTGCAACAAAATTACCTGATTCCATTTTCATTGAAATTACAAATCCGGGGACCAACAGGCCGAAGAAAAGATAAAAAACCTTCATGATTCGAGCTAACCCGACTGCTCGACTGAGATCCAACAGGTGAGTGAACAAGATATCGTTCGTTGAAGCAGAAGACGCTGCGATGATTCATCTTTTGCGCCATTTAGTTTCCGGCTACAATAGAATCAATTGTACGGGGCTCTCTTAACGATTTCCGCCGCTCCGGACATATGTATGCAAATAAATCATTTAGGCCTATTGTTTTAAGATTTTGTTTGGCTAACTGGACCTAGAAGCTGCGTCTATAGCCATCACATATGTAATAATATTAAACACCGAGTATGTAGTTTAAATGTGCAAATAAAAATATATGTTTCATTTTGTTAACAATTCAAATTTGTTAACCATTCAGTAAACGGTACATATCTAAACCATATTTCTTTATCTTTTATTTTCTGATAGCGCAACGGTACAAGTAAATAAGAAGAAACCAGGCTACATAGTTTAATAAATTGTAAAGCAGTTTATTTAACATATACGACACACAGCAATAGCCCCGGTAACCCGACGGTGGACGCGAGGAAATCTACGGTTGCCCGTGTGATTGCAGCGGCTGCTTAGTTGTATATTTTAATATAAACATATTAAGCAATACACAATCAGCATTTAGTTTATTTATCTTTTGTTTTATGATAGCGCAACGGTGCAAGTGAATAAGAAGAAAACCCGGCCACATAGTTAAATAAATTGTAAATTGGCTACAGGGTCAGTTCGTACTTGCCTTTTATCCACGGCGGTAGAAATAACATACTATGTATCTTGAAAGCATATCTGGACAGCTCTGTAATTTTTTAGATTTTTTTCTTCTAATTGATAAGGCCATGGCTAACACTCCAAGTTTTCATAAAATGTGGTCAAAATTGAAGGAATGTTAGTGCATTAGCCACTGCTGTTGCAGTTAAAAAAGAAAAATATACCCAAGGAAATACCTTAAAAGTGAAGATGTGTTCCTGATTTATAATACAGACATGGAACATGGCGCCTACATCTGCAATAAGAAGTAATGAAATTGCAATGAAACTTTGTCATTTGTTAGCCCTGGTATAGATAAGCAGAAAACAATACAAGTCAGCAGAAATTGGGCCACATGTCAAGCGTTTGACGAAAAAAAACTTAAAAAGAAAAACAAAAAAAACAATATGCTTGGAGCCGCAGCGTTGGGCATATTCCAATCAACCAGTTAAACTGTATGTATTATTAATTATACTGTATAAGTTGATACGCTATGCATTAAAGAAACCTTCCTGGACGGAGTATTATTAGCTATGGGGACTTCAGGCCAGATTTAGTGCAAGATACTCAACGGGCCCCAAGCAACAATGATTGTCACAAGAATTAGATGACACATATTCATCAAGATGTTTGAAGGGGAGAACACACATCATTCAAGGTTTTTTAAATGTAGAGCCAAAGTGAATTAATATCCCTATGAAACAATAATGGTTTAGCAGCAGTTAAAACATTGATAATATTTGTTTAATATTTGATGAACCAAGTCGGATGTATTCCTATTACCATTAACGATACGATAGCTGGCAGAGCAAAAGTTTATTTAATTATGCATGATGAAAGCAATACAAGGCATAAATGGTGTTACGGACAAAACTGTAGTGGTAACTTGTGTTTTCTAATAACATTGCGATTTCTATGGATAGGCCATTATTACGTAATTATACCATTGTCTCGTATTCCAGTATTGCAGCCAAAAAAAACGTGGTGTACGGAATTTTGCTTGGTAGTACAATATTTGACGGTTTAAAATTGTTGCTGGGTAATTTGTAAAATTGTTAGCCTGAAATTATAATGTAAATGTACAGTGTTATGTTTTAGGCACGTAAGTCAACCTTTTTTAAATCGTTTGATCCTGGCTGTTTTTTTCGTGTTGGTTATGCTGGATTAAACGCATCTATGAACCCTATACGTGTCTTGTTGTTGGAGCGGATCCATTAATAGTCCTGCCAGTTAGTCTGGCGGTTAAGTGCGTCGCCTTTCAATCGAAAGGTGGAAGGTTCGAAACTAGTCCCTAGCTAGACGGTTGTGTCCTTGGGCAAGGCACTTTACGGAAATGGCCTGAACCTGAACCCAGTGGATTAATGGGGTCTACCAAATTGAAGGAACGTGTCTATCATATGCAACACACTGCAATAGCTTCAGTAACCCGACGGTGGGCGCCAGTTGATCTGACGATTGCCCATCAAAATCAGTAGAACAGTATATTTTGTACAGCTTTGAAGATAACGGTAAAGTTGTTTACAACGTAAGCAGATTTTAGTGAAATAAAAGTGTTTATTGAGTATTTTTGTGTCTTTTGCGCTTTTAGTGTGTGTCATCCCAGAACCCTGTTTTAACGGCCAATGTTTTTAACGGAGAAATGTCTGCCTTAGTCTAAAGCCAACAAAGAGCTTTTAGACGTGGCGCGTAAATAAATTTAATTAGAGATATATTATAATATTAATTTAACTATATTTGCTATATTTATAGTCCAACTTATGATCACACAGTTATTATTATGACGAATATTTACAACAAACTAATTTCCAAAGCACAAGAAAATGTATTGGAAATCCAAGTTTGTTTAACAAGAAGTCTTAGAATTTTTATGTATGTAAGCTATGTAAAAAAAATTGAAAACTGCTTATGTGAAAATAGTTGACAATAAAAATTTGACTCTTTCAAGAACTTAAAATGGCGGATGAAACTGCGAAAAGTCCTTCAAAAATGGAGGAAAAATTAAAAGAAGTTGCCCTAATTGGTGTTCAAGTAGGCAAAGCTGTCGTGCAAAATGGAATTATTGTGATGCTGACATTTCTGATTACATTCTCTACTATAGCATTATTTGCGAGATTCCTGAACAAGTTTGCAGTGTAAAACTTGTAAAAAGCCAATCAAATTTATCGTCATTTTGCGTGTCCAAGCCTAAACCATGGGCAGAATGATCATGCCCATTGAATAAAAGTTGCTGAATGTACAATTGTCACGTGTTAATAATTAAATTTATGCATTTGAGAGGTTTTAAAACGTTTATCCTTTTTTACCGAGCCATATTTCGAATCCATGATGGCCTCGTTATTCGGACCGTTTTTGTATAGGAGTAGGTAAGTGTATCGGTCGCGTTAACCATTTGGCCACACGACCGTACGAAACAATTACCTTTGTGAAAATCTGACGATTAGAACGCCTTCTTGCGTTTTCCCATTCACCAGAATAAACATGAATTTCCTATCCTATACATCCATACAATCTCGAATAAGCAACAGCACAAAACAGTTATTTTACTGTCCACAAAAGCAACCTTGTTTCCTTAAATTGTGATATGTAATTTCGTTTTCTCCCTATGTAAGTTTTAGCTATTAGTGCGAAAGTTTTTACACGCATTTAAAAACAAAAAGATCTTTATCGTAAGAATGATTCAATGCGTCCTGGCAGGGATTACTGGCTCATTCGGAAAGGTTTAACATGGAAAAGTAAAGAAGATTATGTACGAGTCGTGTGGCCGAATGGTTAACGCACAAACTTAGTTACACGCCCATCATGGTTTTAAAACTCGTTAAAAAGTCATTTCGAAAAGAGCGTTTGGATTTTGCGAGAAATTCACAGCTGATCGATTTTCATAGAAATAGTATAATTAATGAAATGTGCCGCTTGGGTATACCGGTATACAAAACTGGGTTTTGCAGGTTGTTTTGAAACTTGTTGTAACACCGCGTTTTAAAATGTGCGTGGGTGTTTACCCAGATGGGGTTAGTGGAAATTGCAACGTTGATTGCGGTTCCCTGGGTAGGATATTCATGTTCTAGGGAATATGCAAGGTGCTTTATCATACGGGTAATCGTCAGGTCACCTCGCGCCCACCGTTGGGTTACCAGAGCTATTGCAGTGTGTTGTATGATTGAGACGTTTCTTCAATTTGGTAGAACCCATCATTCTACTGGGTTTAGTCAATGTCCGTTAAAGTGCCTTACCCAAGGACACCGACTAGCTAGCCACCAGTAAAAGAGTACGGTACTTATTGAACCCTGGCGCTGGACATGAGGTCACCTAAATATTGCGTGGTGTGAGAATGCCTTTTTGCATATTTATATAAAAATAAAAGAAATTAATGTGACAAATGTACCCCAGGTAAATGCTAGCAATGGATATATTTGAGACATGTTTGAATGAGATATCACTGGAGGGGTTAGATGGCGTCACCATTTCCACCTTGTGGCTTCGACTGATCCACAGAGAACATAAAATCAACGTCAATTTGTCGGACGATTTAAAAAATCACCTGTGGGAGTTCCTGCTTGAAATATCCGAAGTTAAGTTTTATCAACTCCAGCATGAAAGGGAGGATCCTGCTATTTTTGACCGGTAATTTTGCGTTGTCATTTTGTGGGCCTTATATTTGACTGGTAACATTTGATTGGTAATTTTGCGTTGTCATTTTGTCGTCATTTCTTTGTAGATCGTCATTGGTTGTCTGAATGGGCGTGTTACTTGAGTTTTTTTTTAGTAAAAAAGTGTAAAAATGTTTATGTCACAGATTTTATTATTTTGTGATTCCACCCTGATGTTTTTATACAGGAGAATATGCCATTGAACAAGAACTATCCATGTTACAGGAAAACTGCCTTTTTATGAATGCTATTTTATTCCTTTTTAAAATTCTATTATTTTAAAGGGGAACTGAAGTCAATTTTAAGAATATCTTAATAAATGGAAAAAAATACGCTGATTTCAAAAATCAAATCAGTTTCTTCCAATATTGTTTTGTTAAAGAGTTATGAGCAAATATGCATTTTATTTTATGTTGGGGGATTTCCCGTATTACGTCACTGACGTTGTTGAGATTTCGTGCCTATATGCGTTGTATACAATCATGTGCCAGTTAAGAGGTGAATTAGTAACATAAGCGCCTGCAGGAGCGTTGTATTTTAGTTTTTTTTATGAAGACTTAGCATAACACTTGTCATATAGCCTAACTGAACCAATGTACCCGCGTGACAGCTTACCTTAAGCGCGCTCATTCAGGCCTGCACGATCCTGGACCTAAGCTGAATGCTGAGGTATACAGGTCTCACATTTAAATGACTTTAGAATAATAAGTCTTAGCAATTTATATCATAAATCATAGAAGTGAAGACAGAACAAGAAAACTAGAACAGGAGGCAGTAAACTGTAACTGCCAGCAATTTATAGAAATAAACCAGCCATCAATCAAAGATCAGACTATGCGGTGGGAACAGCCTATTTCTTTCATGATTGTTGCTTTTCAATATATAGCCATAATCTGCAACGTAGACTAGCAATGTTGTTATCAACCCCTAGGCTACAAACTGAGAGTGTGAGAGATTTGGTATACATATGCATATAAGTTTTAACAAATTTCTTTTGTTTTCTTCATTTCTAGAGTAAATTTAAGTTAATGTTGTAACACTAAAATGGATGACAGTTTTCAGCATTCTGGCATGGATGAAAGAAGTTTTATTGTACACAATAAAACAACACAAATTTAGTCATGTGCGTTTGAACCAAGGAAAACGTCTGAAAGTATCTTTGAAGATGCAAGCCCCATAGAAGAAAATGTTTATTTAGAAACATTACCTATTGACATGACTTGGTGCCGTTGCAAAAACTGTATTCTTATGGACACACCGCAAGAATGTTTATGCTGCATGAATGTACATGCATTTGTGCACAAAATAATGCCAGACTGGACTTGCATTACTAAAAGCCCTTATTTTTCAATTATCTGCTTGGATAAAGAAGTTCTTGAAGTTGCACTTGATGTACTGGGTTGATCACTATGTTTAAAATCATAATCAGAAAAATTTTAAATTGTTGGAACTGTGTTTTTCACCAAGTGGTTTGTTTTCATCATCTTGGCTACTCCATTGGAGTCAAATACAATTTTACTATGATAATCATTGTCACAAATATGTGCACTACACACTGCGGTTCTTTTTCCAGGTAGTTTAGAACGCTTGCATTGTTGTATCCATTGCTTCAACCGTTTTTTGTCGTTGTGAGGAAATCGATGGAAGAGCACAGGTGGATTGGAATTTCGTGTGCTGTAATAGGAATTTGTACATCCTGGAGCAAAACAATATACTCCAATCACTCTTTTTTCCTTCTCAGTGGCTTTAGGCATTTTACAATATCTAATAAAAAGAACTAAATTAGAAATGTGGTATATTCTTATTAACTTATTTGGGTAGTTAAGTAAAGATCTATTATATATATTCTTCACTTACTTATCTGAGTGCTTGCTGTGTACTTATTGTCAGACTACACATCAGCTACTCAACTGTGGATTAACTGGTTTTTGCAATAAGTAGTATACTCAACCAGTAGGCTAATGCTCAGTTTCAATAACAGCAGACATTAAATGCACCACATACACAACAGCAAAACATTATACAAACAGCCAAGGTAAACCATGAAAGAAATAGGCTTTTCCCACCGCATAGTCTAGCCTTTTCCTAATGGCTGGTTTATTTCTATAAATTGCTGGCAGTTACAGTTTAATGCATTCTGTTATAGTTTTCTTGTTCTGTTTTCACTTTTATTATTTATGATATAAATTGCTAAGACTTATTATTCTAAAGTCATTTAAATACGAGACCTGTATACCTCAGCATTCAGCTTAGGTCCAGGACCGTGCAGGCCTTAATGACCGCGCTTAAAGTAAGCTGTCACCATGTAAACTGGTTCAGTAAGACTATATGACAAGTGTTATGCTAAGTCTCCATAATAAAAACGAAAATACAACGCTCCTGCAGGCGCTTCTGTTACTAATTCACCTCTAAACTGACACATGATTGTATACAATGCATATAGGCACGAAATCTCAACAACGTCAGTGACGTAATACGGGAAATCCCCTAACATAAAATAAAATACATATTTGCTCATAGCTCTTTAACCAAAAAATATTGGAAGAAACTGATTTGATTTTTGAAATCAGCGTATTTTTTTCCATTTATTAAGATATTCTTAAAATTGACTTCAGTTCCCCTTTAATCCATGGGTCGGAATAGGAGTGCTTGGGTGCTCAGGCACGCCCCCACAAACAAACGGGGTGCTTTTAATATCAAAAAGCACCCCTGTTTTTATCGATTAGTTGAAGAAATATATTCGAAAGCGAAAGTTATATATGCGGAAGCGAGGGTATTTATGACAGTTAGAAAATCTTATTCGTTTCCTTAACTTAATTTATTAAGCAAACTTCGCCAAAGGCTGTATGTAAGGATTGTTTGGCCCTGGTCCAACTTGCACCTGCACCCGCTCGTAAAGAGCGACGCGTGTATCTTTTTGATGACTCGTTGCGAACGCGCTCAGCCCACGATAATAATACGAGAGAATAACTAATATTTCTTGAATATATTAAAGTATGCTATCAATTAAAAACTGAAAGTGAAAATTGTTTCTAAACTCCATAGTTCACGCATTTTGCATAATTAAAATATCCAGGTTAAAAATTTCGATGATTTATTGTTGTTTATAAGATTTAGTCTTGTTAAATCCATGCTTATTTTGACGGAATTGTTTTTTTTTAAATAATGCTTTTTAGCAGAAGTTTTCACTAGAGCTGGGCGTAATTACGAAAATTAAGTAATTACGCATCTGTCCGTAATTATTCAAACGGGAATTGCACGTCGCTGTAAATACACTTTATAAACAATTTCTTGTTTTGTTCTTATCAAATCAAGTTTATTTCTTCATTTTCGTTCGAGTAAAATAGTTCGAAGCACCGGAGAAATAATCAAAATCGCGGTAAATACACGTGATCTTGGATTCGCGCCAATTTATTTATCTGGAATCAGCGCGGCAATATAAAAGGCACGATCTGCGGATTGTTTACTCGTGTATTTGTTTCGTTTCGACTTTTAAGTCTCTGTAGTTAAGTTTACTTGCATTCTCTTTGTCTACCATCAAAATGCACCCAAAAACACGACAATTTTTGTTTCTTTGTTTAAATAACGATGACGTCATAAAAATTACGAAATTACGTAACTGAGCTGGCGTAATTTCGCAATGCAACTTTGATCAAATACACCCAGCTCTCGTTTTCACAGAACCGGTTTATGCGCTTTAATTCTCCCTCTTTACAAATATATAAAACCTATTTGCAATAAATAAAACAATTCTGTTTTTTTTATTTTTTATATATTAATCCCGGATCAGCTGTGGTGGTCTGGGCTTTTAATGTAATACCCATCCGCTCGTAGTTTTGCTATCATTCTTACATCGAGTTAAGCGATTTCTGGTGTAAGATAGGACTATTTGTGCTAATTTGTGTAATATATGCAGTCATCTAAATATCGAAAAATTCTACCAGGCGAAACAACACGGAATTCAAATATTTGGTAGTGAACTGTAAAAAAATCTCTTAACCGGGAAGATCTACCCGTCCGGATTTTTTAAAACCACAGGTTTATTACCACACAACTGAAGAGACACCGTCTGTGTGCAAATTTATGCGCTCGGTTTGCATACTTCTGAGGCAATTCGGCCTTCGTTACTCGCATAAAATAAATAATGGTTATATAAAAATGGGGGCGGTAGCCGGTAGGGATGCATTTGAAATCGCATAATAATACATTTCCATTTTGAATTCTAAATAGCATTTTTTAATATAAATTTAGTGAAGCCGGACAAACAGGTGTGAGCTACGAAGTTTATTACTTTCTGTCCTGAACTAATATCTGATCTTGCGACAAAATAATAGTTTATTCTCTTTTATTATTACCGTGAGCTCAGCGCATTCCCACGTGTCATCAAAAAGATACATAAGTCTGCTCTTTTAAACAAAGATTAGGCTATTCGAATTATTATTTAAATTGGAGTTGGTGTTAGTTTCAAGGGTTTAGATTAGTGTTTAGGGCAGGGTTGGAATGATTTTCCATAGTTTTAGTAAGCATTTTTCCGCCTTTCTACTTTCCCTTATTTAAGTGTTGTCCGTTCGGCTTATAACTGCGGAGATCAAAGCAGCAACAACTACCTAATTACACAATGAGATATCCTAAACAAAAACCGTTGGAAGATAACATTAGTTTCACCAATTATTCGACGCTAGTAATGAAAGCGGAATGATTTACGTCTAGGAGACCAATTTTTGTATAACTCGAACCTTTGGCCAATCCAGACGGTTAGAACCCACCGGAACATAAAATATTTTTTGGATTGGGTCTGCTTATATAAACACAACCTTATTGTAGACGGGTACAACACTGACTAGTGACTTTAATATTCTTATATTGTATATAGACCTATAAAAAATAGGGAATTTAATACCCGTGATGCGTTTCTCCATACCGAAAGCGCGCTTCTATCGTGCGAAAGCGTCCAAACATTTTTTAAAGCGGGAGCTCGGAAATACATCTTGCATCGATCATAGTATAACAACAACATATCTTATTATTAGTCCCACACCCTTTAAAAGTGTTTTTATCTCTGTGTGTTCGCCGCGCCACGCAATAAATTCGCGCTCGGAGATTTTAACAACGCCACCGGTATATTTGTAATAACAACCTTTTATATTCAAAGGTTCTGCGATATATAGCCAAATAGTTAATGCATGAAAAGTGCTTTTCCACGAATGAATGTTTGCACAATGGACGCCGGGAATATATAGGTAAAAAGGCACCCCACTTGTGCACGTTTTTCTGCATTTTCCGACGCCTATGATTTTAATTGCACATGTTGTTATAACGGGTTCAGGCAATGTCCGTTAAGTGCCTTGCCCAAGGACACAACCGACTAGCTAGCGACCAGTTTCGCACCTGCAACCTTTCGGTTGAAAGCAACGCACTTAACCGCCAGGCTAACCGTCGAACAAACAAAATGAATAAACACAACTTCTTCCAGATTCTCGGGCTTAGACGTGCAATCGGGGAAGCGTATCGCGATGGCTCCTGATGAGTTGGATCTTCACACCGAGGTTTATAACGTGAAGCCAATTAACCGAGGGAATGTTAAAGTGAGGATTGATTTTCCTTTAAATTCTTTGTATTCTTGCTTGAACCCTCTTTTGTCACCACCCAACCAACAATAATATCTCGTGGTAAATGATCAAACAATAAAACATGAATTTTAAACAAGAAAAAACGGAAAAATTATTTTAAACAATAAAAAAACAGGATTTTAAACAATAAAAGGCACAAATTCCTTCATATTGATTCCAACCATCAACATATCTATTCCAGGGTTCATGCTGTTCATATGAAACCCGTCAAGACATAACTTGGATTATCCGTGATGAGAAACTAAGCTTAACTGATGTAATCACCAGGTATGTTGCTGTATATCGTGGTAATTTGGTGGATGTGGGTATGAGCTATGGTACCTGTACCTTTTTATATTATACCTTTGCGGCTTTTTATGAATACTTAAAACTAATACAGCGTTGGTAGTAATAATAAACGCTGTTTGATGTAATATATCTCACTATCTCTACCAAACCCACCATAAGTAATGAGATGTGCGGTGTGCCTTATTACAAGTAGACCCACACATAAATAGACCAGGTCCAAAGAACCACAGGACCTTTCATGTTTACCCCCCCCTGCAAATTCAAATATTTCAATCTTTTCCTCAGATTTGGATTGAAACGATTTGTTATTGTTGCATCACAATGGCAACGAGAACGAGCTCTAGCCCCACCTGGTGTTATGCCGCAGGTATCTCCTTATTTGGGCAACAAGTTTTATTATTATGTGGAGAAGGAAATTATACCTGGAAAACTAACGGACATTTAAGTAGAAAGTTCAATGGCTGTAATGAGTTTTTTATCATACATATGTCACAACTTTAATTTTATGTCATTAAAAATCTTATTTAAACCTTAATTTCTTCAGTGGATTTGGTAAAATTGAGCAACATTGAATTTCAATCTACAGAAATCCGGATATATATTTTTTATTAAAATAAACGGAATTCTGTAGATTGAATTCAATGTTGTCCCAATTTCACTTTACAAAGCATTGACCTTTTATTTCCATATTTCTGCACTGGCTCTAAACCACTGAGTCCTTAATATATTTTGTATTTGTGTGATTTTATAATAACCACCACCCATTTTACAATAACCACCCCCATTTTGCAATAACCACCCATTTTGCAATAACCACCCCCATTTTACAATAACCACCCCCATTTTACAATAACCATCATAGATAGTAAGTGAACTACCGGAGTTGGAATATTGTGTGTTGGAACGGATTGGGAGGTCAAGACTGCAGGGGGAGATACAAACCGTGCTCAATAGTCTGGTGTTCAAGTATGTTGTGGTGGATGTTGTTGTTTTGCTATGCATTCGGATTGAATTGCATTGGGATTACTTTTGTTAGATAATTTACATGTGTAATGTTAAAAATTCACAATAATGTTTATTGCTTTCTTTTAAAAGAATAATAAATTATAATTTAATAGTACATTTAAGAAGGAACAAACATTAAGCTTGTATTGAATGGAAAATAATTTATCTAAAAATCATCAAAATCAGTTACTTATTCAGTTAAATTTACTATTATTGGTTGATTGGCTTTCTTTCAACACAAGTGTTCCCAGTTGAAGAATCTGTTGGAACAAGTTTGTTCATTAATCGCCCAACCCAGCCATATCCTCCATGCATGTTGGGAAACTTAAACCGTTGGTTGTCCAGCATTATTGTGTACTTCGGCCGAATTTATACAGTTCATCAGAGTAAATAATAATGCAATTCAACATAGCTAGGAAACTATATTATACAAAATCCTACATTAGCATAAATAAGTTACTGGTTTGACCAGTAGTTCAATTAATATCCACAGATCACTTAAGACTTCCCACATTCACTATATTGTGAAGATGCTATATTCCAAAGGATTGGTCGTCAAACAACCCTATGCATATTTGAGGTAATTATATTTTTTTAATTATATTTCACGTTTATCCCCGTGAATGGGAAACCAAGGGGATTAACACACGGGCAATCGTCAGATCACCTCGCGCCCACCGTCGGGTTACCCCATTATGACATCACACAACCCATTATGAAACATATTATGACATCACATAACCTGTAATGACATAACACATCCCGTTATGCCATCACACCCCCCATCATACAGACCAGATAAGAACAACAAGATCTACCAGCAAGTCCTGCTAAGTCTCCCGCGCTACAAACGCGACGTTCGATCGTCGATCGAGGTGAAGATAGACGAGGTGGAACGATCATTGAAGCATCAACCTGATCTCAAGATGGAGATTTGTCGACTCAAACAACTTCTGGTGGGTTCCATGCTTTTGTGCTGTTTATTAGGAATTTAATAAAAAAAGAAATTGTATCAGGTTTGCAAGACTGAAAATCAGATTTTTTAACCTCTTTTTTAATTAAATTTTTAAAATCATAAGAAATTATTTTTTAGACAAGATATATATGTTCAGTTTAGATTAAAAAATGTTCAATTAAATTTTTACGGAATTATTTATAGAAGTAGTTTTGTTATTTTTAATGTTTTAAAATGCTAGAAATTCAAATTAAAAAAAAACGTACTAAATAGCAATATTTACCATGTTAAGGTTCATAGAGTGTTGTTTTTTGCACAAGTGTCTACGTAGCAACCATGCTAGCATTGTGTGTATTGTATAACCCACTTTATGACCCCCCTCGCTCCCACCCCCCCAGGCGATCGACACGACAGCCATGAAAAACATCCGACGAAGGATGACGTCCACGGGGATGGTGGAATACATCGTCATCCCATCAGACAAGGAGAGAGGATTGGAGAAGAAACAATTCCTACGACTTTTGACGGTGAGGGATGTGTATGGGGTGAACCATCATTTACGGTACCTCTAAATACTACACGATCGCTTGGAGCGCTTGGATCGCTTACTATACTTCGTAATTACAAAAGCCAAGATATTAATGTTAGGGTTGGGGTTAAAGTTAGTTCTGGGGTTGAGATTAGTGTTTAGGACAGGGTTAGGATAACTTTCCATAGCAATGTAAGTGATCCAAGCGATCATGTAGTATTTAGAGGCACCCGCATTACGGGGGGTATGCAGGCGGACATGGTGTGGTAGGGGAATCAGGATCTACCATGGCAACCACCATGTTTGCCAGTCTCTGGTTTCAGTTTATTGTTCAAGGACAAGACTGTTTGTTAAATCACAAACGCAAATAAAAATAATGACCTCAACACCTAAACATTATTTTCACAAAACTATTTACCACAGGACAGTGTATTTGGTTAAACACATGCTGTAGAAATGTCATGTGCAACTAACCACCACATATGTGTAATACCTTTCCAACCTGGTGTGTTACATGGGAATATTCCAGGCCAATCAGGGTTATTATGTTTATCCCCGTGAATGGGAAAACCACGGCGGTTAACACACGGACAATCGTCAGATCACCTCGCACCCATTGTCGGGTTACCGGAGCTATTGCAGTGTGTTGTATGATAGACACGTTTATGATAGACACGTTCAATTTGGTAGAACCCATTAATCCGCTGGGTTCAGGCAATGTCCGTTGAGTGCCTTGCCCAAGGAAACAACCGACTAGCGTGGAACAATTGTTATTATCACTCTGGTTGAACTCGTATAATCCATTCCATGGTAGCCGAGCGAAAATGAACCGGAAGAAGAAATTCCGGCGTCCGACGATTATCCTGGACTAGTGGCTGAGGTCCCGATTGCTTTGCAAGCTTATAACTACCGTGAGTACCTCGTGCTTGCTGCAATAATAATTGTATACGATTTACACCGACCAATAAGTATAATATACCTCATCGATACAATTACTGCCAAACGATAATGGTTCAAAACGGACCTCTCACTCACTGCACAATGTACGATTTTTCTCGTGTGAACCACAGTGGCCAGGGTTGTCATAAAAGAGAAGACCGTTGGTCTGTTTATTAAGTATCGTGAGCCTTTTTGCGCTGGCCGGGAAAGAATAAGCTTTTACATGTCGCTTATTTATTAACGTTAAAGTTTTCAAGAATCTGTTACTTCTTATTTAACTGCACTTTGTTCGCTTTGCCATACCAATTTTCAGCCTGGAAGACAGTTATTTTAGAGATATTTTAGTGATCAACAAACCTTGAAAAAAAATTTCGCGCGAATTTCGTCACCCTTCACACCTTTTAGAAACTCGGCGGCTATTATTGTACCCATGCGCCCATGGTCGAGCTAACATAGTAATGTTGCATGGGGTATTCTAACTCGCTTATGTTGCAGTATTAAAGTGTGGGGAGGACGGTTGTATGAAGAACGACTTCCTCAGGGTGATGAAGGGGTACGGGAAGTTTGAGGCTCGGAACATCGCGCGTCTTCTCACCCGAGCTGCTGTGGTGGACGTGAGTGTTTGTGGTTTCCGTGGGTGGTGGTGTGCTTGTTTGGAGGGTTGGTTGATTATTGTTGTCGGTGGATGCATGCAAGGGGCGTTATCACAAGGGCAATCGTGAGATTGCCTCGGGCTCATTTATTCATTGGGTTTAGGCAATGTCTGCAAATGCCCCAGACCAAGAAAACAGCCGACTAGTAAGCAGCAAGTTTTGATACCACAACCTTCCAACTTACCGACAATGCCTGTTGAACAAATGTTGGGGGATAATTAGGATCATGCTTGTGGGCATCTGTCACTGTCATGGTGGTAAAAAGTTGGTGTCACAAAAAAAGAACTAAATATATCGTAATAACTACATACACACCGACAGGTTGTTGGAGATATTTAAATGAGTTAAGTCTGTTGTTGAAAGTTGTTATATGCGAGGCATTGTTGATTTATCATACAACCCACATAACCCACAGTCGATGATGGTGGACAAAGGCAAGCAACGATCCGAGCGATTCATCGCGAAGACATTTGTACGAAACAGTTCCCACATGAAGCAATTCCTGGTGGAGAAGAACAAGATGAAGAGGATGACATCGGGTGAGTCCTCTCCTCCTCCTCCTCCTCCCCCCTTCCTCCTCCTCCTCCTCCTCCTCATTGCGGGACCTTGTGCTCGCGGTCGTGATGACGTTATGAGTCGGACATGGTGCTTTTGAACGATGAGGTATTATGAGGGCTATATACCTCTAGTTCGAAATATGACGACATCTCTGACTATGGAGATGATGTTATATATTATGTCCAAAATTGATACATGGCGGTGAATGCCAGTACTATGATGTATGAACAGCGGTTATTGAGACATGACTTTAATTTAGACAAGCTCTGGAAAGTATTGGGATGGATA
>CH000132.1:0-13527 GCA_000149265.1 Ciona savignyi | reverse complement strand
TGACTGTGCTTATCTATATAACAGAAAACAATATATTCAGCAGTATTTAACACTTTAAAATCTAAATTAACGCAAAGCTATATACCCAACCACCACATATACATAGGTAAAATGATAAATAACTGAATATTCAGGTTAAATATAGCAGATTAATACAAAGTTACAACCTAAAGAAAAGAAGACATTAACATCGTGCATTTTAAGTTTAACCTTACAAATGTGTTTTAGATTAAACTAACCAACAAGAGAAAAATAATTTCATTCACTTATATTTAAAATCGTAAAAGTTTTCATGTTTATTGCTTATTTAGTGTTTTACAACAGCTTTAAGTGTGTTATGCTATAAATATAACGGTTAACTGTAACAACCTTGTACAAATCGCATTAAATACTTGGACAATGATTCACTATGACGTAACGTGACGTCACAAACCGGTCGATCAACATTAAACCCATTTGCTTGATTAATGCAACACAGTGTTTACGTAAAGAAAACGAAAAATCCCAAAAAAGACCGGTTTTATAATAAAACTGTAAACTAAAGAGACATATTATGCTTTAAAACTAATAAGTTTTGGGATTTTGTTTGTTTTTATTTAAATATGGGTTGTTTTAAGGAATTTTGGTGGGTTTTGGAAATCTACTCGGAAACACTGGAAATAGACGGTCGCGAAACGATTAAAATAATTTCATTTTCACGGAAACTAGATCGGCATAAACTAATTTCACACAAATTCGCCGATATAAATCGTATCTCACAAACCAAATTAGCAATTTGCTACCAAAAACGAATCCTCACAGTAGGGTGGAAGGCGCTCTGGTACAGTTGCACAGCGATATCGCGTCGTTTGAAGCGAATTCTAGTTTTTACTGAGTACAAGATGACGTGACAATGGAAGTACAATAGTCGCGAATTAGGTAAAAGAATACCGCGTATTCGCAGTCAAACAGCTGGAAATATGTTTTTAGCGAAATCAGAACTTTAAAAATGTAGATTTTGCTGAAGTTTTTCAGGAACCAGTTTTGACCGGTTGAAACCAGTTACAAGTCGGACAGGGCAGCTGTTTAATTGAACGCGAAACGATTTAAGAAGATTTTCGGATTCGATTAGAAAAGGTGTGACCGTATTTTTTACAGGAATTAAAAAATAGAAAAATGTTTTTTTAGCTTCGCTAAGAAAGTAGGTGGCTTGCTGAGCATATTTATATGGAATCGATTTCTTAATAAAAACTTCGCTTAAATGCAGCTTATAGGACGGACGTGTGGCCGAATGGTTAACGCGACTGATACAAATAAACATAAAAAATGGACCTGGGATTGAAACTGAGGTTAAAAAGATCAGGCGGTCGGCGTTGTAAATTCGCCTCTGTTAGATTTCGGTCACGACTTGCCAAATATTTCGTCGAAAATCGAAACTTCGGGAAGAATCTTGTGATTTCGCCGTTTTGCTGACGTCAGCAAATACCACGGGAAGAGCGTGGTCTCAAGAAACGCTCGAAAACGATGGAATTATTCAATTTTTCCAACCCTTGCCGCGTGGATATTTATAGAATAAAGCAATATCTCCTGTATTTTAAGGCGATGTACGATTGTTTAATTCGGGTTCGGGTTACTTTGGTCAATTTTGTGCAGAACGAAGTAACATTTTCTACATTTTACAGGTTCGTTTGTACATTTATGTTCGTTTGTTTTATTCGGTTCTAGTTTTGCTGATTTGGTGGCGCGCATGACGAGTTGATTTCGGCAAGTATTTTGCGTCATAAAATCGCCCCCCAGATAACCTCGTGGGTAATACCCTCCGACGGGGGAATCACCCGTTTAAAACGATCTCCATAGGAATATCATTGCCAAGAATTCCCACTGTTTTTTTATTTTTTTTATACTGAGCCAAGTTTCGAACCCATGATGGGCTTGTCACCAGGACCGTTTTTAAACGAAATATCAAATACAGGCCACGAAACATCAAATATAGGCCACAAAATCTTACCTTGCAATCCTTGCTCGGAGGAGAGAAGTTCAAAGAGCGACTCATTTCCACTAGGTGTCGCTCGTGTCGGGACTTCCCCTAACCCACCAGCAAATCCTGAATCGTTCAAATCAATTGCTGATTGGCTGCTGCTTGTCACGTGACCACCACTTGATTGCGTCATCGACTGCGTCATCGAAAAAAGTTCCTGAAGTGATGACGTAGGAAAGTCCGATTTTCCCCGTTCGGGGATTTCCCCAGAATTATTCAGCAAATCGAACTCCATGAAAGAGTCTTTGTCGTCGTCACAATCGAGCACTATTCCGTCATCATCGTCGTCGTCGTCATAATCGTCTACGTCATCACCTACGTCATCAACGAAAAATTCATCATTCTTTCCATTGTTTTCCCATTGTTCCAACGTAATTTCCGGTTGATGACGTAATCCGCCACCTGATGACGTAAATTCACTTCCGGTTTGCATACCTACGATCCTGCAAGGTAATGAAGTCATTAGAAACGTCATAATGACATTTATGTAAAGCGCTGAGCGCGAAAACTTCATCGAACTAATGAATCACAATGTCCATTATGACGCAAAATGGCGTCGAATCTGGCATCGACGTTAAGCGAATTACGCAAATTACAATTCCACCTCAGTTCCAACTATTCGAATTAATATTTTTAAACATTTTATAAAATATTCAAAAACTCGCGAAAAACAACAAATTTGTGTAAAAATTCAAATTTATTTTTTTTAAATCCGAAAATTCCTGAATTTGAAACCGGAAAGAAAATATATTTTGATGCGAAAGTTTAAACTCGTTGGCACCCAGACGTACGGTCGCCTATTTCATTATTCATTGATAACTTGGGAAATTTAGGTTTTGGTTAATATTTTGTTCCTGTATTTTCGTTCATCCGGCCGTAGCTATTACATTATTTATCGGCGGAACCGATAAGACGGCGGCGACCATTTTCGACGCGACGCTCTCGATTTAAAGATATAAAATATCGCGAAATTTATACAGTGATCCTGGGTTCGAATCCAGGCCTGGTATAAACAGGTCTAGTGGAGAATCCAGTGATCCTGGGTTCGAAACCAGGCCTGGTATAAACAGACCTAGTGGAGGATCCAGTGATCCTGGGTTCGAAACCAGGCCTGGTATAAACAGGTCTAGTGGAGAATCCAGTGATCCTGGGTTCGAAACCAGGCCTGGTATAAACAGACCTAGTGGAGGATCTAGTGATCATGGGTTCGATACCAGGCCTGGTATAAACAGGTCTAGTGGAGAATCCAGTGATCCTGGGTTCGAAACCAGGCCTGGTATAAACAGACCTAGTGGAGGATCCAGTGATCCTGGGTTCGAATCCAGGCCTGGTATAAACAGGTCTAGTGGAGAATCCAGTGATCCTGGGTTCGAAACCAGGCCTGGTATAAACAGACCTAGTGGAGGATCCAGTGATCCTGGGTTCGAAACCAGGCCTGGTATAAACAGACCTAGTGGAGGATCCAGTGATCCTGGGCTCGAAACCAGGCCTGGTATAAACGGACCTAGTGGAGGATCCAGTGATCCTGGGTTCGAAACCAGGCCTGGTATAAACGGACCTAGTGGAGGATCCAGTGATCCTGGGTTCGAAACCAGGCCTGGTATAATCAGACCTAGTGGAGGATCCAGTGACCCTGGGTTCGAAACCAGGCCTGGTATAAACAGACCTAGTGGAGGATCCAGTGATCCTGGGTTCGAAACCAGGCCTGGTATAAACAGACCTAGTGGAGGATCCAGTGATCCTGGGTTCGAAACCAGTCCTGGTATAAACAGACCTAGTGGAGGATCCAGTGATCCTGGGTTCGAATCCAGGCCTGGTATAAACGGACCTAGTAAAGGATCCAGTGATCCTGGGTTCGAAACCAGGCCTGGTATAAACGGACCTAGTGGAGAATCCAGTGATCGTGGGTTCGAAACTTCTAGCAAACAAACAAAATATTCTGTGAATATTAAAACAAATATTTAAAATCAATTCCTACACTTAACACCGGATCGGTGATCTTATGATGAATAATACATAGCGCTACAATGAACCAATGATACGCTTCTTATAAAGTGGAATATGTCGGACGGAAATCTCAACCATTCAATACATTTACACATTGAAAGCCTCTAAAATGAAACTTAAAAATTCGAAATCGTAAAATCACCCTGGTAAAATCGACTTAATTATTTTTATTTTCGTTTTTTTTATCAAATGAGTAAAAACCGTGATTTTAAGACTATACTATTTTTATTTTCGTTTTTTTATCAAATTTGTGAAAACTGTGATTGATTTGCTACTAACTTCGATTTGATGTTTAAATCTCGAAATAAATCGGTCGCGTTGACCATTCGGTCACAATACCGGGCAACTGGTTACGTCATATACGGAAATAAAGATTAGAACAAAGCGTTAAACGCGATTATCGAAAAAAAAGATTAGGAAACACAACGTACTACGTCATAATGGGTGGGATGTGACGTAATTTATCAGAATATTTTTAAAATTTTAACAAAATTTCCGTTTTTTTATTTTATCAAATTCAATCGACGAAACAATTGAGACAAATTTTCGCGAAATTTTGATATTTCTTATTTATGATGTCACACTTAATCCTGTATCGTTTCTATTGTGACATCATAAGGCGAATTCGACGGAAACAAAAGTTTCCGGGAAACTTGAATATTTAATTTCGAAAAGATGGAAATCGCGTTTTATTGTAATAGATAATAGTGGAACTGTGACATCATAATTGCAACTTTTCGCGGCAATGGGATAATGACGTGACAATAGGTGATCGCGATGAATTAAATAAAATTTTCAACCGCGAAATAGGATTTGAATATTTCGACCGAATAAGTTGAGAAGTAAATAGGTGAGAATTGCATTAGGCGGTCGCGTATGGCCGTATATATATGTGGGGATGGGGGGAGGGGGGTATATATATATATTTATATATATTTTTTTATTCACAAAATTTGTATAGAATGGGGTGAATCGGGGTCGCTAACTTATTGCTTTGCTGACACTTTCAAACAAAACTAATTTTTTTGTTCATATATATAAATGGGGAGGGGGGGGGTATATTTATATAAACAAAGTTTACAACCGCACCATATATTAACCAGAATATGGCCGATATATATATGGGTGGTCACGTATAGTTGTATTGACATAATATTCCGACGGAAAAAATACCTCCCCCCCAAAAAAACACAATATTCTTGTTTTTACAAGTTCTCTGCTACTTTACGCAACAAATAAACGATTGAATGAAACGCCTGTTCTATTCTGGAATTATAGATCTTTTTAAATTGAAGTAGTTTAGCTACTGCCTCTTTTGCAATTACCTTGCTTTTGTTCTTATTTCTGCGTTTTTGCTTAAAAATATTAATAAACTAAAATAAAAACGCGTGAATTCTTTTATACGTCATATCCGTCGCTAAACTTGTACTGACCATGCGAATTAAACTGACCAATCAAACTCCTGGTTATAAACTGACCACAGCACCCAAGAAAACGTCATAATGGGGACTATGACCAAATGTCATTGTCGAGGCTGCTTAAAACGAGAGAACGAACGAAGAAGGCGATTCGAGAGAATCATCAGCCATCTGTTGGACTGCTGAAGAAAATTTAAGAAAAGTCGATTTTAAAATAAATAAAAACGAGAAAATATGAATAATTTGATGTTTAAAATATCAAGAGTTTATAGATTTAAAAAGAAACAGATATTAATGTTAATATCTCAAAACAATAGTGATTATAGAGGTAAATATATTTAAGTTGCAATAATATCTTCGATAAATCGGCGTTTTGGGCAACTATTTAAAGGGGATTTACGTTGAAAATTAGAAACAAAGCGTTTTACCACATAATGTACGAAACAAGCAGAATATTGGGACCCAACCCCCCAACCCCCCAACCCACACACCTGGAATTAAACATTCAAACGCACAGCGTCGCGCGATGTCTAAAATTAAAATTTCAAGAATCGCGATTATGACGCCATAAGTTCCATTGTTTTGAGACATTTAACATAGATATGCAGATATAACTAGGCTATTGTGACGTCATTATGAGCTTTATATATAGGTTCGTTTTATTCTTCATTTTCAAATTTGAAGGAGTCTTTATTTACGTCACAATGCCATTCGCGCGACAGATTCTAAATATTTAATTCGCCGCGACTCATATTATGACGTAAACAATACCAAACAATCGAACACGGAAAGATTCGATTATTCGCTCATTTTACGCTTTATCACGTCACACCCAAAGTAACCAGTTTACACGTCACGGGGTATTATGACATCACGAAACAATACCATGTTAATATGACGTAAAAATATTTTAAATTCTTTAAAAATAAAAATCGACTGTTTTTTTTATTATATTTTAATAAAATCGACTGTTTTTAATAAAATATCGACTGTTTTTTTATATTTTAATTAAATTTTAAACGCCTGCCCCATCCAATCACCGTTAAAAATTAAAACGGTTTCAGGTGTTTCAAAAAATCATAAAAAATCTCATTTTTATCTTCGGCCGTCCATCAACGCGAGATGTTATCTTCGAGCTCTGACCGTCGGCGTCGCGCAGTCTGTGCGACGTCATAAGAGCAAGATCATGTTTCGTGAAAAAGTGGTTTCGTTACATAAAGCGGTTCGCGCGATTGTAATAATCGAAGTATCAGTGGGGGGGGGGGGTGGAAGATTGTCCCGAATTATCTATCAGTTCCATTAACACGTGTTGTATATGTATGTTTGATTTGGTAAGGTTCTCGATTTTACACTGATATATTCATATTTGGAGTACGGGTTAGGGATAGGATATTCATGTTTATTCTCGTGAATGGGAACACCAAGGGGGTTACCACACGGGCAACGTCGGGTTAGATCGACCTCGCGCCCACCGTCGGGTATGACGGACGCTATCCTGCAGTGTGTTGTGTCCCATTGATAGACACGTTCCTTCAATTTGGCTCACAAACCCATTGATGGGGATATAACGTGCATCAAGCTCACAGACAAACATACTATTACGTTCGTATGGCCGAATGGTTAACGCGACCGATACATGTACATGCCTATATAATTAAATCGGTCATAGTGAAATGCCCATCCTGGCTTCGAAACTAGCCCCAGTAAGTTAAGTAAATTTTGTCGACTACCGTAACAATGTAAATTATGACGTCAATTTCACGGGTTAATTGACGTAACCCCTGCTAAGTGGCCGAGAGTGATTACGTCACACCTACCACGTGTCATCAATCATCGCTAGAACGAAGAAGTGAAATTGTTGAGATTTCTCACATTTTGATGGAAACGAAGCATAAACTGCAACCAAAATATTTAGTCAGGAATTCGTTACAAATGTCGTTAATTGGGCGCTTATATTGTACATAGATGACCATAATATAACACACTTGGTGTATATTATTATATTTGGACGGCTGATATTTAGAAATTCTTAACTTTTGGAGAAGGTTGTAAAAATTTGCATTTTTTAGACAAAACTGTGGTGTCAACTTCGTTAGTATTGGAAAGAAGAGAAATATAGGGGATTATACTAATTACTAAACACCCTAACCAATCATCGTGAATGGAAAAAACCATGGGGGTTAACACACAGGCAATCGTCAGGTCACCTCACGCCCACTGTCGAGTTACCAGAGCTATTGCAGTGTGTTGTATATGATAGACACGTTCCTTCAATTTGGTAGAACCCATTAATCCGCTGGGTTCAGACAATGTATATGAAGTGCCTTGTTCAAGGTTAGCTGGGTATTAAAGTGTGTTATATATAAGTAAGACAATCCTACTGTTTTAGTACAACCCAATACAATTCTAACCCACATATGAACACATTGAATTTTCAAACTGCTTTACGTGCATAAAGCACAAGCGCCCACATAAAACCGTTACACACAGAAATATTATTACGTCATAACGTCGTGCGTGACAATGTCGATTTCACGTTCACAACGAAAACCAACCTTAGAAATGTATTATCGCGAACGCTGCAACTTTATGACGTCACAAATTGAAAGAAGGAATAAACAGAAGTTCAACGAATGTTCCAGAATTCGTGTTTGTAACCTGTTTGTGACGTAATCGTATCAGAGGTTGACCCTGCTGACGTATTGTTCCCGAGACACTTGGAATAGTGACGTAACAATACGATGTTTAAGCGAGTGGAAGAAGCGACATCTGTTACGTCATCGACGAAATCACTCATGCGGATGAATCACGTGGTTAGCGATGCTTCTGTAACGTCAGAATGACCAATGTTTTGTTACGTCACTTATCGATTGTTACGTGTTCAGGTAATGACCTCCAATTGACCTTCCACACATATGGTGGAAGTGACGTGTGGGGGAGATGACGTCATTTAATCGTGACGACATCAAATTATTAAAAACACAATTTTGTATATTAGAAAATTAGACTGTTAATTACATTGTGTGGATGGTTGGTTCATTTATATCCTCGTGGGTGGGAAGCCAGGCTTTATCCACGGGTATCGTAAGACACCTCATGCCCACAGTCGAGTTGCTGGAGTTATTACAGTGTGTGTATGGTTGGTTCATTTATATCCTCGTGGGTGGGAAGTCAGGCTTTATCCACGGGTATTGTAAGACACCTCATGCCCACAGTCGAGTTGCTGGAGTTATTACAGTGTGTGGATGGTTGGTTCATTTATATCCTTGTGGGTGAGAAGCCAGGCTTTATCCACGGGTATTGTAAGACACCTCATGCCCACAGTCGAGTTGCTGGAGTTATTACAGTGTGTGGATGGTTGGTTCATTTATATCCTCGTGGGTGGGAAGCCAGGCTTTATCCACGGGTATCGTAAGACACCTCATGTCCACAGTCGAGTTGCTGGAGTTATTACAGTGTGTGGATGGTTGGTTCATTTATATCCTCGTGGGTGGGAAGCCAGGCTTTATCCACGGGTATCGTAAGACACCTCATGTCCACAGTCGAGTTGCTGGAGTTATTACAGTGTGTGGATGGTTGGTTCATTTATATCCTCGTGGGTGGGAAGCCAGGCTTTATCCACGGGTATCGTAAGACACCTCATGCCCACAGTCGAGTTGCTGGAGTTATTACAGTGTGTGGATGGTTGGTTCATTTATATCCTTGTGGGTGAGAAGCCAGGCTTTATCCACGGGTATTGTAAGACACCTCATGCCCACAGTCGAGTTGCTGGAGCTATTACAGTGTGTGGATGGTTGGTTCATTTATATCCTCGTGGGTGGGAAGCCAGGCTTTATCCACGGGTATCGTAAGACACCTCATGCCCACAGTCGAGTTGCTGGAGTTATTACAGTGTGTGGATGGTTGGTTCATTTATATCCTTGTGGGTGAGAAGCCAGGCTTTATCCACGGGTATTGTAAGACACCTCATGCCCACAGTCGAGTTGCTGGAGCTATTACAGTGTGTGGATGGTTGGTTCATTTATATCCTCGTGGATGGGAAGCCAGGCTTTATCCACGGGTATCGTAAGACACCTCATGCCCACAGTCGAGTTGCTGGAGCTATTACAGTGTGTGGATGGTTGGTTCATTTATATCCTCGTGGATGGGAAGCCAGGCTTTATCCACGGGTATCGTAAGACACCTCATGCCCACAGTCGAGTTGCTGGAGCTATTACAGTGTGTAGATGGTTGGTTCATTTATATCCTCGTGGATGGGAAGCCAGGCTTTATCCACGGGTATCGTAAGACACCTCATGCCCACAGTCGAGTTGCTGAAGCTATTACAGTGTGTGGATGGTTGGTTCATTTATATCCTCGTGGATGGGAAGCCAAGCTTTATCCACGGGTATCGTAAGACACCTCATGCCCACAGTCGAGTTGCTGGAGCTATTACAGTGTGTGGATGGTTGGTTCATTTATATCCTCATGGGTGGGAAGCCAGGCTTTATCCACGGGTATCGTAAGACACCTCATGCCCACAGTCGAGTTGCTGGAGCTATTACAGTGTGTGGATGGTTGGTTCATTTATATCCTCGTGGATGGGAAGCCAGGCTTTATCCACGGGTATCGTAAGACACCTCATGCCCACAGTCGAGTAGCTGGAGCTATTACAGTGGTGTGGATGGTTGGTTCATTTATATCCTCGTGGGTGGGAAGCCAAGCTTTATCCATGGGTATCGTAAGACACCTCATGCCCACAGTCGAGTTGCTGGAGTTATTACAGTGTGTGGATGGTTGGTTCATTTATATCCTCGTGGGTGGGAAGCCAGGCTTTATCCACAGGTATCGTAAGACACCTCATGCCCACAGTCGAGTAGCTGGAGTTATTACAGTGTGTGGATGGTTGGTTCGTTTATATCCTCGTGGGTGGGAAGCCAGGCTTTATCCACGGGTATCGTAAGACACCTCATGCCCACAGTCGAGTAGCTGGAGTTATTACAGTGTGTGGATGGTTGGTTCATTTATATCCTCGTGGGTGGGAAGCCAGGCTTTATCCACGGGTATCGTAAGACACTTCATGCCCACAGTCGAGTTGCTGGAGCTATTACAGTGTGTGGATGGTTGGTTCGTTTATATCCTCGTGGGTGGGAAGCCAGGCTTTATCCACGGGTATCGTAAGACACCTCATGCTCGCAGTCGAGTTGCTGGAGCTATTACAGTGTGTGGATGGTTGGTTCGTTTATATCCTCGTGGGTGGGAAGCCAGGTTTTATCCACGGATATCGTAAGACACCTCATACCCACAGTCGAGTTGCTGGAGGTATTACAGTGTGTGGATGGTTGGTACATTTATATCCTCGTAGATGTTATTACTTGGATGGGTGACCAAGGTAATTTTAAACATGAATCATCCTAAGGAAATTTTAAAAGTAAGTTTCTATGTTTTTCATTTGTCACATGTTTTCAATCTCGGTATTAATATTAAGGTAAAGGAGCAAAAAATCTTTTGTATTCATATCTTTTTAGCAAATTATGATGAAAATTCATCTCGAAAAGTTTTCTGGATAACTAAACCGCCCATGCCCGTGTGGTAACACTCCTTGCGTTTTCCCAACCACGAGGAAAACCACGGATAATCAAGCTTGAACTGAGCAACATTTGAATATAAGTAAAGGTACTATCTTACCGCGCTGAGTCTCGAACTAGAAATAGCTAACACCGTTTTTATACATCATCCACCAAATTGAAGGAACGTGTCAATCATACACAACACACTGCAATAGCTCCGGTAACCCAACGATGGGCGCGAGGTGATCTGACGATTACCCGTGTGTTAACCCCCTTGGTTTTCCCATCCGCGTGGATAAACATGAATATCATATCCTACCTTTATTTTGTCTTTTTAATATTTTTTACCGACACAAGTTTCGAACCCAGGTTGGGGGACGTCACTTGAGCAGTTTTTATATCTACGAGTCGGTATCTATCGCGTTAACCATTCGACCACAGAAATAAAATATTTGATAAATATTTAAGTTTATTTCTGTCCATCATATGAAGATACAATAGCAGTGAAAAATTTGACGATCCTGTATTAATCCACCAATATTGCGTTGTAGCATACACCAACCACAAAGGAGCGTGTATTACGTAGTAAAATGAAGTTATTTGCGCCAATTTATCAGTTATACTGGATATAAATATATCTTTTAAGATTTTTCAAACGCTTTTCAAATATATCATCCACGCATTTACCCCACCCCTTCCAATCCTCAAAAGGATGTGGAATACCAAGTTAAGTGAACAGATAAATGTCCTAGAGATTTCCACATCAAGTCTTCGCCATTAGAGTTGTAAACTTTTGATGGTCAGCTATGTCTTCACTTGACGGGTGCCACAGATTAGCTACAACCCTCTCCACCGCCGAGGAATATACGGTGTGTGATGGAATCATTGAAAGTCGGTAGGACTGGAATAAATGGGGTTGGTGATTCACCTCATGCTCACAGTCGAGCACAGTAATACACCTCATGCCCACAGTCGAACACAGTAATACACCTCATGCCCACAGTCGAGCACAGTAATACACCTCATGCCCACAGTCGAGCACAGTAATACACCTCATGTCCACAGTCGAGCACAGTAATACACCTCATGCCCACAGTCGAGCACAGTAATACACCTCATGACCACAGTCGAGCACAGTAATACACCTCATGCCCACAGTCGAACACAGTAATACACCTCATGCCCACATTCGAGCACGGTAATACACCTCATGCCCACAGTCGAGCACAGTACTACACCTCATGCCCACAGTCGGTGCACAGTAATACACCTCATCTCCACAGTCGAGCACAGTAATACACCTTATGCCCACATTCGAGCACAGTAATACACCTCATGCCCACAGTCGAGCACAGTAATACACCTCATCTCCACAGTCGAGCACAGTAATACACCTCATGCCCACATTCGAGCACAGTAATACACCTCATGCCCACAGTCGAGCACAGTAATACACCTCATCTCCACAGTCGAGCACAGTAATACACCTCATGCCCACATTCGAGCACGGTAATACACCTCATGCCCACAGTCGAGCACAGTACTACACCTCATGCCCACAGTCGAGCACAGTAATACACCTTATGCCCACAATCGAGCACAGTAATTCACCTCATGCCCACAGTTGAGCACAGTATTACACCTCATGCCCACAGTCGAGCTCAGTAATACACCTCATGCCCACAGTCGAGCACAGTAATACACCTTATGCCCACAGTCGAGCACAGTAATACACCTTATGCCCACAATCGAGCACAGTAATTCACCTCATGCCCACAGTTGAGCACAGTATTACACCTCATGTCCACAGTCGAGCACAGTATTACACCTCATGTCCACAGTCGAGCACAGTAATACATCTCATGCCCACAGTCGAGCACAGTAATTCACCTCATGCCCACAGTTGAGCACAGTGATACACTTCATGTCCACAGTCGAGCACAGTAATACATCTCATGCCCACAGTCGAGCACAGTAATACACCTCATGCCCACAGTCGAGCACAGTAATTCACCTCATGCCCACAGTTGAGCACAGTATTACACCTCATGTCCACAGTCGAGCACAGTAATACATCTCATGCCCACAGTCGAGCACAGTAATACACCTCATGCCCACAGTCGAGCACAGTAATACACCTCATGCCCACAGTCGAGCACAGTAATACACCTCATGCACACAGTCGAGCACAGTAATACACCTTATGCCCACAGTCGAGCACAGTAATACACCTTATGCCCACAATCGAGCACAGTAATACACCTCATGCCCACAGTCGAGCACAGTGATACACATCATGCCCACAGTCGAGCACAGTAATACACCTCATGCCCACAGTCGAGCACAGTGATACACATCATGCCCAAAGTCGAGCACAGTGATACACCTCATGTCCACAGTCGAGCACAGTAATACACCCCATGTCCACAGTCGAGCACAGTAATACACCTCATGTCCACAGTCAAGCACAGTAATACACCTCATGCACACAGTCGAACACAGTAATATACTCTCATGTAAGCAGTCGAGCACAGTA
>CH000134.1:480102-495032 GCA_000149265.1 Ciona savignyi | reverse complement strand
GTATTTAGATTTTTGACCTTTGGATTGTGATAGTGTTTATTTATTACTAATAGTTTTATTATTTATTAATCAGTGCCAAATCATCGAAACAGTGCTTCATTTTTCATATTTATACAATTATACAGTGTTGCATCATTAAAAAATGTTAACTTAATAGAAAATTCAAATCTGTGCCCAACTATATATTTTAATAATTTGTAAGATTGATTTTTTTCACTTCAAGCCATCACAAGTTGCTTAAAATATTCATGAGTACAACGATTTTGTGAATTAAAAGTATGAAAATGTTATGGGATATGGACTACTGGCATAGAAAAATAAAATAAAAATATTTCTGGAAAGTGGAGTAAAAAGTAATTATCCCACTAGGTGACACCCATATAGGACAAAAATTAGTTGTCCTTTTTAGTGGTCAATTATCGAGCATATGCATTATATGTAAGAGTTCAGTGTCTATGATATATAAATTTTATATATTGTTAATTCTCTTGACAGTTGTGGAAAACGTCGAGATAAATTTGTGGATCATTTTGGGAACTTTTGTACTGAAAAGAGTATATGCACTTTAACGCACATGATCTTGTACATAAATGTTGCTAAATGAGGGATGTATGTCAGCATCTTTGTAAAAGCTATAACAAATTGTTGGGTTTAAACTATTGGTTCATTTTTGACATCAAATAAATGCATTAAAATGGTAAAAAAAAATTTACTAACATATTGATTTTATTACATCAAAGCAACATTTTTACCCTGTTTGAGTATACAAAAAGTACTAATTTCTAGTGGCGAATTATCCTAAACACCTACAGTGGTGGTTCACACAATTAATTCTAAACATAATAGAACTTGTATTTATGCTTGACACATCTACACAGGCCAGTATCCCGATTAGTTCGGATATGTGGAGAGGTGCAGGCAGCTCCAACTGAAACGGAGGAAATATCCTTCTTGTGCACAGTGTGTGCTAGACTTAAACACGAGCCTCATCTCGTTCATTTCTTTTTGCGGAATAATGTCACCGAAGATTCGAAAAGCTCACAAAAATCGGTAATTTTTCACAAAAAATTACTTTTTAATAGTAATATAACATATAGATTTAAACAAGTATAAAGTATTTTAGATAGTTAAAATGTATAATTCCGTATAATACTTTAAAATGCACTTTTACACATTATGTATATGCATTAAACACTTATACCGTGATAATGAAAAATTTATATAATATAGTGCATTAGTAGTCTGGTTTACAATACAATGCTATATGTATTATACTAGTAAATCCAACCACTGAAATAGCCAACTGAATCAACTGGTATAATGATTGATTGAGAATATTCAACCGAACTTTTTAACATTTATAGAAATAGACTGTTTTATTTTGATGATAATTGCTAAAAGAATGGTAACAGTGTTTAGAGTTTAGACGGTCTAATTGTAACACATACTAGGTTAATTACCTTTATTATATTGATTAATCAATAATTTGCACTTTTTAAAAATTCCCATCTTCTTTTTTGTGCTTTAACCAAAGACCTTGTACATCACAAATGTTATATATATATTTTGTAAAAGAGAGCCTGTCAAACGTGAATGGTTTTCATTAGGCATTTTCTTTATTACGCAGTCTGTGGTCGTAGCACCTCAAACATCTCAAAGTTCCGTGACCAATCCACCTGCGAAAAGTGAGAGTTACGATCTTGTTGACTCGTTGTTGAACTTATCGAGGTCAGAGGACAGCCGAGTTGCAGTGAAAGCTTGCGAAGGATTGTTGCTTCTTGTTTCAATGCCACACAAAGCAGCAGTGAGTGCAACAGTGCGAGACACAGCATTGTGTCCCCTGCTTAACTCAAGGTATTCAAATATGTATTTGCTATTTTTATGTAGCTTGATAGTAGGTACATATAAAGGAGAAACTTTAAATATAAAACATAAAAAAAAAATATATATATATATAAAAAATATAAATTTTTTTTTACTTTTTTATTTTTGTGATTACAAATTTTTACAAAACTCCGATTCAAAGCACCGATTGAAATATTGTTTGAGTTATAGATTTAAAAGTCTTATGTTGGTCCATCACCTCACAAAGAGTCTTTTTAAAGCATTGGGTTCACTGTATTTACACAAACAAATGCATTGTGCTGATGTCTTACATATACAGTAACTGCATGTATCTGCTTAATCAGTTTGTTTTTTATTATTATTATTACGAACAATTTAACTGTAGTTAATTGATTCCAACAAAATATATGTTTAGGTTAACTGGATTATTTACCTCCTTGCCCACTGGTCTTGACCCGTCAGACATAGATTGTGTCAATGCTAAATGGGGGCTCGACACCCACAATTACACATATGGGGATGTCAGAAACTTCAGTGGCAAAAGATCGCTGGTCTCATTTTTGTCCTGGTTTGACTATTGCGACCAGCTTATAATGGAAGCTTATGAGGTGAAGATGTTGGTGATGTTAAACATATTTTTAAGTTATGCATAGATTTGTATGATTGCCCATTGTAAAGTGGTATATTGGCTTTACATTCTTTTCTTAAATCTTTTTTTGTTTAAAAAACGTAATGATTAGCCTAGCCAATACTGTGTTTCATTAGCATTTGTTGATGTTAAAATTAGTTTTATATTTATAGTGCACGTTGTTTAAATCTATCATTTAAAAATTCATATACCAATTACCTGAAAATTGTGATTTTAAAACAGCCAGTATGTAATCAAATTATTACCATTATTTTTAAAGTAAGCAAAGTTTTCAAATACAGCTTATTTTAGTATAAAGGCTAATAATATATTAGTACATCATGCTTCCATTTCAATGTGAAAAAAAATGTTAAAAGTTGTCTCTGAATCTGCAGGATTGTAGCGACTTCATCGCTGCTTCTATTGTTGAAAACTTCTTTCGTAAAACTCTTCTTGGTCCGCTACTGCAAGCTGATGAGAGAGCATCTCTCACAACCACCTCGGTGCTGACAAAGCTATTTGTGATGGTCCGATCACGACCACTCATGCGTCACATGATCAAATTCGTGGCGGACATGTCAAATGATGACTCAGTGAGTAACATGACACAACTAGTTATTTAATTCTATTATTTAACCACTTGTGAACGGTTTGTATTTTATATAAAAAATGTTTACTGTTTAGTAATACTTTAAAAAGTTAAAACAACCAACTCTATTAAGACTGACTTAGCATGGGTCAATGATGCTTTATAAACCTGGTCACATTCATTCCCACAGGTGGATGAAGGGAATGGCTTGCTGACAAGGTTACTAGAACGATGTGATCATTTTTCCGACGAAATATCGGTTGTCACATTGCGACTGTTTGAGGCTATTATTGGAAAAAAGGCACCAGAAGCACTTGATTGGTTGGTTCTACGGTACCTAAAGGACAGGGGATACCATGCCAATAATCCAGGTGACATATAAAATGTAACATGGTAATAAACTTCAAACTTGGTTAAAAGTTACCATTTTAACATTAATGTTTTGTAAGGGTCAATAGTTAACCTAAACATAAAATTTATAGACTGGAAATAATATAAAATCTCTCGTATAAAAGTGTCAAGTCCATTTCTTTTTGTACCATTTGCCAACGTGTGCAAAAGGTGGTAGTTCAGTGATGTATGACATCCACACGACTTTCAACCACCTAACATAGATTGCTAACATGGCTTCTAATCATGCAAGGGAATATCGTGGTGCAGAGTGATACAGATGAGTTGGAGTGGGACTTGGAACCCGGCTTGGATGAAGCAACACCGACTACAAAATCCAGACCAACTCGTTCTAACAGTGATCTTGTGCCAGGCAAGTACCGCTTTTTCTGTTTCTGGTATTGTAGTTTATCAACTGTGATGTAAAGGAAAATTACTTTGGATGTCTGTAGTTAAAATTTAAACCAAAATGTTTTGGGCATTGTAATAATTGTCTACCCTAAAATAACCTCTTTATAAGCATGAAACCCCCGTGGCTTGTTTGGAGTAAATATTTTGTCCTAAATGTGTGCACTTGACAATGAACTTATCACACAGATGGCAGTGGTGATGCTAGTAGTCCAAAAGCACAAATCCAACGAGCTGTCAATTGCTTCCTATCTGCTATTCCTGACTCAGCGAAATCTACCCAGGCGAATGACGATGACTCTGGGTAAATGTAATAAATATGACAACATAATAATTTAAAAGTACGTACTTTACCATATTGTCAAATGACGGGTGGTTATGAAATCAAAGCCAATCTAAGATGGGTAGAAAACGAATACATAAACGATTGCACATCTATTAAATAAGAAATTCATAATTTATCTCACCATTTTTCCCAAAAAATCATGATATTTATCTAAATAATTATTTCGAGCTCTATTTTGTATTGTGGCATCATCGTACCAATCACAATGTTGATCTTAACAATTAAACCATCCATTCATGATGCAGTTACGACGGATACCTGCGAGAGGCACATCGGATGTACAAAGATGTTTGTTTGAATTGTCAGGGTTTCGACTGGCCCTCCGTAAGTGAGAACAAACTGGAGCCAGCTGAGCGTTGCCAAGCTGTCAATAACTATAATGAAGGTGACACTTTTTACTTCAAGATGACATAATTAGTTGCCGTGTTAGCCATGGTAGCAATAGTGGGTTCTGGAGTATAAGGTTGTTGGGTGGATTTTATTAAAATCATGAGCTTTCGCACACAGGTATTTACATTTTATTGCATTGGGACATGCTATAATGTCTAATACCAAAAAACAGATTATTGTTGTCTATTTTAGCGTTGTTTTAGGAAAAATTTAATTTTCGGAACGAATATTTCGGAACAATATTTTTATGTTCTAAACATGAGTATCTGACAACACATTCCATGTTGTTAATAGGTGGAAGTGATGTGACCAAATGTCACTATGAAAGTTTTATTGATAGAAACATGGAATCATTCTGAATCTCAGGATGAAAACCGTTTTTTTATCCTCTGCATGCTACCATACAAAAGTGTAGGTTAAAGTAGACTAAAATGATGTTTAGAAATCGTTTATTTAGTTACAAAATGAACCCACTTTGTACAGGTCCTTTCCTGCGGATGCTGTTGAACAAATTATCTCGGGTGTTGTTGCAACAATATTCGGTGAATCTGGTTGTGACGTCGATCGCATCACGGTTGTGTCTGATACCACATCCTCTGCTTCACGAGTTGTTTACCAACCCTCTCACTCCTCTGCGGCCGAAAGCCAGGTCCATTTACAATGTTATACAGGTGGGCTTCACACATTGTTCCACTCTGCTTTTCCTGACTGAGCCATGTATAGTACAGTTGGTTATTTTACTATAACAATTGTGATTGTGCTATATTATACCTATTTTGAACCAAAATTGTAAATGGATATTGTTAATATGGACCACACGCCTAGTAACCGCACTGAACAAACTTTATTCATGAACAGACTTTTAACCTTATCCGCTGTAGCATGCTTTCACTAATCAACATTAAAAGCATGCTGGACATTTTTTAATCCCTGTAGATCTGTACAGTACCTGTTAGTTGAATTAACTAAAAAAAAACTGTGTAGGGATTAGTGGCCAAGATCATGCCTATATATGAAATTGTTGATAATGCATATTAACTTTTAAAGCATTAAAGTTTCGGAAATTAAGCTTTGTTGTCCTTGCAGTCCATGCTTCTTGGAACAGTGTTTATAATTCTCAGAGTGTAATTTATACTTAATCAGTTGTAATGTGTGACACAAAGTTTTAATCCATTACCACATTTTACTCAGATGGTGGTGGAGCAGGTCATGCATCGAATGAGCCACATTCACAACTTTAAGAATCGGTTGATCCTTGCCAGAAGGAAGTTGGCAGCAGGAGGATACAGTGATGACGACCCTCATCAGAAAGGTGCCATTCATTTTATCTTAATTTCTTGTTTATATTAATAAATTACACCATTATTATTATGATTAGAGAAGAAACAGTACAAGATGGAACAACAAGTCATTAAAATTCCTTTCCACAGGACAACACATGACTCCGAACCTCGGCATGGCACAGGGGGTGGTTTCAAACAACGATTTAGATGCCCATAAAACCTTCCTAGAAGGAACCATTGTTTTGGAGGAGTTTTGCAAGGAACTGGCAGCCATTGCGTTTGTTAAGCACCACGCTGTTGCAGTGCAGGGCTTATGACGATTTTATTCTTTATTTTCTTAGTGCAACGATTTTAAAATTTTATATTTCACTCCCGTATCAAAATGCACTGGTCAGTTTTGCCATATAATATCACTACCGTTGTATAAGCATTCTATGCTTCATTTCAAATATTAGCAAAGCAATGTTTTTAAGCTGATCATAATTCTTGACACAGTTATATTTAAAATGTGTGCAATTTTTCATAAATCTGTTGGCTAAAAGTCAAACAGCTCCTGCACATTAGGTTCGTACTTTAATAACTTGGTGTTGGTTTTTCTTCTTGAAGTTTAAACATTGGGCTACGAGTAGTAAATTGCCAAATGTGTAGTTTTTGTAGCTACTGCTTTCAAATGGTGTAAAGCTTATTTATAAATAAACAAATATTATACGTACAGATTTTGTTTATGATAGAAGGTAAATCAGTACAAGCATTGGACTACTGCACTGTCTCGTAAAGTAATTTTAAATCTAGTCACTTTTCATATACAGAATAAATGACCAAAATTGTCTCGTAAAGTAATTTTAAATCTATGTTTCTGGGTAATTATGATTGCAGTGTCACAATGCAGGTATTACTCTGTCTAATCTGTGTTCCAGGAAGTCACTTTTCATATACAGATCTTCAAGGAGATTGGCCATGAATGACCAAAATGTAAGATTTATTTGGTAACAAATTGCAAAGCACAGTAGAAAATGCATTGAGGAAAATCACTGGAGAGAAGATTACACAGTAAGAGTGGCTTTCTACCGATAGTTTTCAGTCTCGTCTTCTCAAGTGTGTTTTTGAAAACCTGAAATAGAATATATAAATAAATTGCTCTTATTAAGTTGATGATGAATCTAACAAATTTCAAAATAACTGCGTTACAGTGGTTACACACAAAAAAATATTTGTAGATGTAAAAATGAAATAATAGTGATGGAAGGAAGTGAATGATGCACAATGAAAAGTCTCACATTAAACTTCTTCATCGAACCCCATATCTTCTTCACTGAGTTCCAATTCTAATTTAATGGGGTCCTCACTCTCATCTTCCGACATGAAGCTCTCAATATTGTCTTTCTCCTCTTCATACAATGACTGCATGTCCTGTTCGTACATCGTTACCTCTGCGTCAACCAGATGACTGTCACCCTCAATAAAACTTGCAAACCTAGAAAATAAAGATTGATAATTAAATTGTTCGACAAATGCGAGTTGCACCATTGTTTTTTTTTATACATGGGCGGACATGGCCATTCCAGTCATTTGACGAACATTTTCTTAATTTTACCTTTTTTATATTTTTGTAAGCTTTCGCATAGCACTACTACAACCTTTTTAAGCACTATGCAAGCAGATAGCAATCTTTTCACCATACAAACATGTACCTCTTTGGAGATTCAATATTGGCAAGTGTTTTCCAAGGTGAGCATTGGGGGCTCTGGCAGTAATTCCTCAACTCTGCCAAGGCTCTTTCAGTTTCAATTTGCCCCTGTTTGTAATATTCATCCTGGGTCAACAACTTCCGTGGTGGGGGGTCGCCGTACTTCCCAATAATCCGTTGACTGGAATTAAAGTAATCTCATCACAAAATATATCTTTCAGTCAATATTCAAAAATTACAGAAAAATATTACAAAACAGTAATCGGTAGTTATGTAAATAAGATTTATGAGAAACGGTACTTATAAAATTGAGATTTATGGGTAAAGTACAGTTTGCAAATAAAACACTTGCTACTGTTATAATAAAGCTTTACATATAACTAGATTATATCGAATATGCTCATTTAATACACTTAACATTCAAAAAATGTAAATAATTAAAATACCAATCATAATAAAAGTAAACATTTGTTTAAGTTTACCTGCACTTGTGATTTTATAGTAATATATATATACAAATATACATATTTTTTAATAGTGTCTAACGATTGTTTTTTACCATTTTTTTCTGTTTCACTATTGTGAACTGTAAATTCAATTTGTATTCGCTGCTATTTCAATTTTAAAGTAAACTAAAATGAAAAACTCACAAAAATGAAATCTTTTTCAACATCCTTATAATGTTGAAATAAATGTTTTGAACCACAATAACTTTGCAAGCTTCAGTGACCAACATGCTGGACATTATGGTGATGGAGACTTTGGGAAGTTGACTCCCGTTGTAGACAAGAAGCAGAGATACGAGTTGAATCATCCATTGTATAATGTGCTGTGATCGTGGGTCAGATACCGGACCACGTTTATAACATACTGCAAAACTCGCAAAACCTGAGGTGGAAATTTATGATATATTTTGTAGTTGAAACAAAATTTGTTTAAATAAATGTTGTAATTTTAAATTTGCACTAAGTTTCACTTTGTCTGGTGGACTTGTCTGTTTTACAAAAATACAGGCCAACTTATTAAAACAGTAGTTGCAATTGCAATGAGAATCTTGCAATTTCATTAACTCGCAATCCAGAAATGTCAATACAAAGTCAGGCGAAATTTGGTAAATATCTAAATCTTTAGTAAAAATTATTATATCTTAATGCTAAACAGTACGGTAGAATAGTGTAGTTTATATAGGAAAAAATCCAAAACGACAATTTAAATATAATTTATAAGTCTGATATTAAAAAAAGGAACATAATGATGGTTTACCTGCAATAAGAACATATCCAAGAGCAAAATAATAATGTTCTTTCACAATTTCAAGTAAATTATTTTGCATTTTAGCAAACAACCAAGCACATACGGACCACCCACCAATCAAGGTTGCATATGCAGCAGGTTTCTAAAGAAAGAGCAATTTTTAAAAATAAATAAAAATTAAACACTATTTAAATAAAGGTCAGTATAAGGGTGATAGGGCAATCGTTAGAAGCAATACTACATGCCCAATCTTGCATGCTACAGTATTTTTAACTTTTGGCATGTTGCTTACACTAAGCATGTACCTGAATACAGATAATGTTACTTTTGTTAAATTCGAGTTGCTTTTCTACATAGGTTTCATTGATCATCTGATTCCTTAGCTACAATACCTTTGGCAAGTATCTGCTGATGATAAAGACAATGACGATAAGAGAGCCAACAACTCCGATGCTGATACCAGATGTGTAGTAGAAGAGAACGGAACGGGACATTCCAGCCGCCGTGTAAAACATCACAATGCCGATTAACAAGCAAACACAGCATGTCACATCAATATCTGAAAAAAATGAAATCATAACAGTCAGTGACTTGTAAGTTGTAACACCAATATGGCTTTATTCTTTGAAGATTTGCAGGTGTGCTAGCCAGTGCTGGTAAAACCCTCATTAAGTCGCGGCACTATGGAACATTAACAGTGAAATGTGAAAAATGCCTTTTAAATTGCGCCTAAAATAAAGAACTTGTGCTAGCCGCTATCTTCTTTTCAGTAAAAGTCACTTTAATTACCAATCTCACTAATCATTTTAAGAAAAACTTTGACCAAACACACAAAAGTTAATTTTTAAGCCAAGTACAAAAGAAGATAGTGGACTTTCTAAACACAAAGCTACAGTTGGAACTTTTAGAATTGGACTAACACTAAAACAGATGCATTTGTATAAATATATATATATATATATATATAAGCTTATTGACGTTATATAGTATATGTTCAAAAGCAACGCTTACCAATACAAGTTAGCAAGGCAAGTTATTTCTGAAAAACGAAAACTATGCAGTTTTAAATTCAATATGCTCTGCAATTCGAATAGAACTACTGGTAGTTTTTGTGTGATTGGAATAACATTTTTTGTTTTTATTCATTCAAATAACCAGATTTTCATAAAATTGGTAGTTTGAAAAGCATTTGTAATTTTTAACCTAACCCAAGCATGAATTTCTTACATCTTAAATGGGTTTGAACACTAAATCTTTGGTTATTGTCTTGAGCTTTTATGTTGACAAATATCTCATTAAAAGGTGAGATACAATTTTCCTTGACAACTGCTTTAGTTGCAGATTTCTTTCGAAAATATCTTCCAATTGACTGCAAAAATGTGATTACTAAATTTTTCACTAAATATTATTCATTATTTGTCATTTAATCTGAATCACCAAAACTAAAAATGTAACTAAAGAGTACAAAGGTAGACCCAAAAATTTATTAGGTAGGCATAAGAAAAATGGATATATTGCAATGTATCAGTATGTAAACCAAACAAATACCAGTGATTATATATTCTTCTACGACACAGGTATTTTAAATGAACTCTGGGCTGTTAAGTTTACTGTGGTATATAGAAATCAGACCAATTGTTTATCCTACCAATACAATAACATACCAGCAACATTCCATACCAAGATGATCCCATAGCTTCTTTTTGTGAATCGAGGTCCAAGTCGAAATCACCGATGTTAGATGAAGCTTTAATATGGATGCAGCCGAATGACTGGAGATAAAAAATATAAACATTGGGAATTTTCCGATTTTTCCTGATATGTACATATTGGTATAGCTAATGTAATTTACACAAACTGTAAAATCTTGGGTAAACATGACCAGACTGAATATGACACTATTTCTTACATATGCTGGGTTCTTCAGTGCAGAAATGTGGAATGAATTTGAACCACGCAAACCTTTAACGGAATCATGCCAATTAAGTGGTCTCTCCGTGTTTTCTGTAAAAAATAAGTATGTAATCAATAATGTGGTGGGTTGGTTATGCACACTCTATAGACATGAATAATGCATTTAATACAAGCGCTTAGATCAGTTGGAGTTGCTATGAGACATGATACCACTTACACAATGTTTACCTAAAAAATGTTCAGGAAAAAATTTATTGACATTCGTGTTTGTCTACCTAACATTTAAAACTGCACTTCGATAATGTATTATAAATGCACCTAATATAATTGGTACGTTCACTCGAATTTACTGAAATCTAATCTGTAATGACTAATATCAGCAGCAAAAACTGCTCTTTATCCATTTTTTTAAGATTGTGCCCCCTGTTATATAGTGTGCCCCCTGTTATTTCGTCGTGCTCTAATATTATTTATATCTCTAATATGAATTTCAGACAGCGTAAGAGTTATATTATGTGTTTATTTCTCTAGCAAAATAAATTATTAATAAATGAAAACGTTGGAACGGCAAAATAAATACGTCGTCTTTTGTACTGATTTTTTTTAATGCAACTGTGCATATGCTATAATATTAATATTGCATTTCATATTCGAGTGAAGCGGAAGACCAACTCTACATGTACAATAATAATACCGTAACGGACACTGAAAATGATAAGATTAAATAAATGTTTTAACCTGTTGTTTGAGCATGTCCAATGTTGAAATGTATTGCAGAGATTAACAAAACCACAAGCAATACTTCAAGACCCATTAATATTTCTTTACTGCAGTTTTATTTCAATAACTTTTTTCGCGCATCGAAATCTCCCAAACCTGTTTCTTGTTTCTTTCAACTAGTTGATCATCAATTTTTTAAAGTGGAAGTTTAAATTTACAAAAAATAGTTTAACATTGTAATTAAAAAGGTAAAGAATACAATTAATTTTAAATTTTTAGCAAGTTATTTATTACATAATAATAAATTTTAAATCTAAATTTAAATAAAATAATAGAATTTTATTTGTAATTTATTTTAACGTCCCCCTTTAACCGGCGGCATTTTCGATTGAGTTTGGTTTGTTTACAGTTAGTTTCAAGTTTCGCCGGTCTTATGATATGAAGGTATATTGTCATGTAATTAAAACACGATTTTAAATCTCTTAAGAGTTTGATGTTTTTTCCTAGGTTTGTGTTTCCAGTTCCAGAGTTTAGTTATTGCTGTTGAAACCTATGACAACTGCGCATGCAAAATAAATTAAATTGATTTATGTACGGAAATTAGGATAGGATAGGATATTCATGTTTATCCCCGTGAATGGGAAAACCCCAGGGGTTATCACACGGGCAATCGTCAGATCACCTCGCGCCCATCGTCGGGTTACCGGAGCTATTGCAGTGTGTTGTATGTGATAGACACGTTCCTTCAATTTGGTAGAACCCATTAATCCGCTGGGTTCAGGCAATGTCCGTAAAGTGCCTTGCCCAAGGACACAACCGACTAGTTAGCGACCAGTTTCGCACCTGCAACCTTTCGATTGAAAGGCGACGCACTTAACCGCTAGACCATCGGGCCGGACTAAATTGTTTCGTAAGCAAGATTAACAGGTTTTGATTTGTATTAGAGAAAACAAATACAATTTAAAACTAAAATTGTTATATTTATTTAATCAATATATTTATTTTGTTCAGGTTGCGGAAGGCCTATAGTGACGAAGAAATGCCTGTTCAGCCAGATATTTTTTGGTCCAAAGAAGCCGAGAAAAATTCGGAATTATCGTTTGTTCCTGGTGTTGACTTAAGAAATAGAAGTGGAAATTTAAAACCCACCAGAAGAGTTTCTCACCCAATTCCCAAAAAGGAAACAAGGCCAAAGGTATCGTACAGCAAGATCTATTGTTGAGTGCTGGTATATAAAGTGGGAAAAACTAAAAGAAATGTATCGGGTAAAGCGGATTTTTGTCTGCATATCAGATGTAAAACTTTCTTTTGGCGGTTGCATTTATATTAAATGAGGAGATCTTGATAGTTCACAAGTTTTGATGTTATCCATAAGCTCATTTAGGGAAACATGAACTCTTTTTATAAAATTTGTTTAATCGTTTTGCAGTAAATAATGTTGGTTTATGGATGGATGGAAGCAAATTTATTTTATTAAACATTCGCTTGGCGATAAGTTGTTTTAATCGCTTTGTTGACTACTTTTTTTTGGATGTGTCATTTCTATTTTGGCTGGTGGTGACATAGATTTATACCCCCACCTCGCTTTGCCGTCTTTTCCTGTTTCTGTGTCGTGATTTTATTCGCTTGCCATTTTTAGATACTGCGGCAATAAAAAACTAAACTAAACTCGACCAAGGATCCAACAAGACTAGTTAGTGGCTGGTTTCAATACAACAACCTTTCTGCTAACGTTCCATGACCACAGCAATAGAAAGTTATACAGATGTAATTTATATGTTATAGAATGGAGACCATGTTACAATTTTTGTTTAATTCATTAACCATTTTTTCTTTTTTTCTTGCGGACTCTTAAAAATTGAACATCTTACAAACCTGTAACATAATGTAATGTTATAACAAACATGTCTGAGTTTTTTAAAGGGCATTTTCTAAATAAGGCCTTTTATAAACTTTGGTTAAGTCATTAACATATAGAAATATGGTATAGAATATTATAAAAATATTATCTTTCAACTGTAAAATAATTTTGATGAGACCATGATTAAATGAGGATTTTTTATTTGCCTGCAGCACTGCAATACCGTATCATCATATAGAAACATTAGAAATGGCATAAATCATACATTCTGCTGTGTAACTAAAGTATAAAAACAACAGAGGGATGATTTATCAATCATCTGAATATGTGAAGTTTAGTTCTTTTGACAGACGGGCGGTTGATATAATCGGTGTTTTTAAACAGTGGTTTTATACAAGTTCGCTAAATTGTTATACTTCCCTTATAAAGACAAATGGGAACATAACTAATGATGAACCTTATTAATTGTCAAATTACTTTTTAATTTATGTTACTAAGGTATTTAAAAATACTTTTTTTTTAATTCAACAGAATTTCGCAAGGCCCACATCTGAGTCAAAGCACCAACATTCTTCTAAAGCTAAACCTCAAAAAAGAAATACAAATGGTAGCTAAATCTAGAATATGCACATTTGTTATTGACTATGCTTGAGTTTGCTTTTATGACTGAGTGAATGTAAGATGAACATATAATTAAAATCTAAAATAATATTATTACTATAAATATTGTTGCTCAAAAACAAGTGACATATGCATACTTGATACTACACATATTGTCTAAATCTGCATTGGGTATTTACATAGTTCTTACAAAAATTCTAGCTTTGTTAAACCATTGTTGTGAGATAGAAACGTAGTACACTTAATGCATTTTGTATTTAATTAATAATACTTCCTTTCAAGAAGAAGAGCAATCCACCAAACTTGCATCGCTTCGTGATCTGTGTCCGGAGGATAAAGAGAGGATCGCAAACCTTGTGAAGGAGCTTGCAAAAGCAGCGGAGGAGAAACAGCAAAGTGAAGTAAAACTTGGTGAGGAGAGAAAGAAATTCCAGCAACAGGTTGGTATATACAAGTACTCGCATTGAACTATTAATTATCAAATCCATCTCTGCACTCATCATTTTCAGCACAGCTCAGTATTTTGGCATTAGTTTTTAAAGATTTAAAATTCCCCTTTTTTGAAAGTGTCACCATTTTTGCGGTCCCGTGTAGCACTGCTATTGTCTTTTACCAATACTACCTCACCTATTGGCCCTGTGGATTGGTTGGTTGCGCTAAATAAATTTTCTTCATGTGGTTATTAAATCATATTAAAGGTTTAGACGATATGGTTGTTCAGACGAATATCAACGATATTGTTGGAAGGTTTTACTAGTTTTGACCTTTTCCTGACAGACCCATTTTCTAACAGCAAGTAGTGCAACCTTGTTCCACTGACTTAGGCTGGATTCACACCAGAACGAAATTTTGTCGTACGTCCAACAAAAACGTTTTTGTCGTAAGCGTGTTTTTCGTTTTTTGTTTTGTGTCGATTCACACCAATAAAACGTGTTTCGGTCTGACGGTTTGTGTGAGTATGGTTAAACACTTATAACTAGAATTTTATATGAAA
>CH000134.1:467201-480002 GCA_000149265.1 Ciona savignyi | reverse complement strand
ATCACATTTTTGAAGTATGACCACCTCAACTTTTTCCTGAATTACTTATAGACTGAAGCCAATTACAGAGAAAAACACACCTTTTCCTATAATCAGTATTACAACCTTAAATCCTTAACATCAAACACTCTTGACCTTAACATTTTTACACTACATGGCTGCCAAAACTGTACTAGAGATGTCTCATTTTGGTTGTTCTTCTGCCAAGTTTTATACCAGAACCACACCCTAAGAAGTGTGGCATAGTAATTTAAAGTGGTGCCAATATTTTGCACTTTGACAAAAAAAAACAATAACTCGGATAAATACACTGGAGGGTAAATGTATTGGTTTCATCTGTACAAATAAAACAATGACATTTGTTTTTGCTCACAGTTCATATCACCCATATAAACAAGCAGTATGGAGAGTGTTGTAGACAGAACAATGAACATGATAATTAAAATGGAAATTACTCAATTAACATCAACAATTTACTACACTGCACAAAATGGATACAGAAATGTAAAGTAGTTAAATAGTGATACTAATGTAGTTTGAAAACAAAATGTTTATCGGGATGCTCACAAACCATTTGAAAGTTACTACGATATTTTAAAAAGTCAAGCATTGCCTTGGTTATTTGTGTGCATTATTTGCTGGTTTCTTTTTTCTCTGTTATTCTGAGGCACTTCCCATTGTTGTAGCCTCTGGTATGTACTTTTCAGTTACCGGCAGTAATTTGAAGAAGTAAAATTGATATTCTACCAGACTGTTTCATTGCAAAATATTTCCATATCTGTATCAGTGTTGTAAGATGATGAACTTGAATTACTGGAACTGGTCCAGTCATGCTGTAAACACAAATGTATACCGGTGTTATTTAACATTAATATAATCCACAAGACCAAAAAATAAGTGTACAGAATTATAGGATTGATTATATTTGTTTCACTATGGTAATGCAATTATCAATGCTAGAGAACTCACGGCCTGTGGTAATCTAATAATTGCTTGGATGCAAAACTTCATTTTACCATTCAATGCAATAAAACAAAAAGTAGAATCATATATAGAACAATCTATTTATAAATGCAACACTTTACACACTTACCAGTCTCATTCAAAACTTGACAAATAATATTCCAAGTTAACTCTTGTACAACTCAATTCATATACCGGTATGCAGAACTGGAGATTTAGGCTTATATTTTGCCAACTTAACATTCAATTCTAGAATTAGTAGTTGAAGTTTGCTTGGATCTACCATAATTCTACAGACTAAATATATATTTAACCAGTACCTATCTTCTATCGGGGAAATTTATGTGAGTTTAAGTACCGGTACTGGTTTTGTTCAGTTTAGGCTACACAACAGGCTTACCTGAGATGTTGAACAAGTGTTATGCATTATTTGTTAAGCTTTTTAATCACAACATACTAAGTATCTGATTTTAAACTAAATATATCTGTCTTGGCCAAATTTCTATGCACTTTAGTCCATATTCACTTCTACCTAAACTCTCTAATATTATTAAAACTATTGTATTTACTTTAAAACACATTTATATCCATAGTAATAGTATATGCTTTGCATATTAGCAATAAAACAATTGTATATGCTGATATTTCACGATATTAAACTCGTCCGACAAAAAAACATGTCGTAAGAAAATAGCGCATGCTCTATTCCTGAAAAACATGTTTTTTGTCGTACGACAGAAAACGGGTCGTTTGCGTCAAAATCGGACTGGTGTGAATCGGCGCATAAGAGACAATGCATTCTATTTGAAAAACGTCGGTCCGACACGACAAAAACGTTTTTGATCGTTTTGGTGTGAACCCGGCCTTAATGCCATGGGGTATATTAACGTTGGCTATTGATTGTAATATAAGGAATGTTGTTTTCCCATGCCAGGTTTTCCACATTAAGTATTTATCATTTAATCACTAAAACATAATTTTAAATACTTTCCCACAAATTTTACTCTCAGTTAAGCGATTTGCGGGGAGAAAAGAACAAAATCGAAAAAGAGCAAATTTCAGTTCTGAACCAATATCAAAAGTGCCAGAAACTGCTAACTCACTACCAGGAGAAAATAACCGATCAGCAAAAAGAAGTTGCTGCAGATATCAACAAGCTGTTAACCACAGCACCGATGGTTGCATCTGGACCCATGTGAGTTGTGGAACCAAATCTTCTCCTGTAATGTAATAAATTATGGGGGAAATTACCTGCTAGTTTAAGGAAGGTAAAAATACCTCTCATCATAAAAGGCAAATTAATTGAAACTTATTTTAATTATAAACCTGTTCTTGTTTTGTTTAGGTGGTTTACAAAAATCTTACTCAGTTAAAACATACTGATGAAAAGCTCTAAAATATGTATTATGGTGTACAGCACACAATTTTTCAATCATAAATATTTTTTAAAGTAAGAACTTAAAATATGCGAAAAACACAATTTCATTATAAAAATTGTAAAAAGCAATTAAAAAAATATTAGTCATTGTATCAGAACAACTTCTTTTGCATTAATTTAATTGTTTTAATTTAAAATAATTGATTTCCCAAGGCAAGCTAATCAAAGTCTGAGACGACCTTCAACTCTTGATGAACATGATGTCATAAACCGAGACCTCACTATGGGAGAAGCTGGACCAAGCACAAGGGAAAGTCAAATGTATTCTTCTCGGCGCTTTGAAAAAAGCCCGCTTCAATACAATGTAAGAGGTTTAAGTAACAGATGTTTTTGGCATTCTACAAATTATCTGTTACATACTATACTATAACAAGCTTCCCTTTTTAGGTACTTAAATGCTTTTAGAAAATTTTATCGGTACTATTAGTAATTCCATTCATGATACATATTTTTTCTCTGCCACACATGTAATATGGTACCAAATTTCGTGTGCATGTAAGTATAATCAACACATTGTGATTTGATTGAATTAGGGACTAATTTGTCTATGCAACTATTTTGTGTTCATTATATTATTTTATTTAGAAACCAATCTCTACTCCTCCACATCAAGATTTACATCATGTGAGAAAGCTTTCATATGATAAGACACCTCAGAAAGAATCACACAACACTTCATATACCCCAAAGTTCACCCAACCAACAGAATCCTCACATGAGCCCATGAGTGTGAATCAATCATCATATGATGCAAATCATGTGAATACCAGCCTTCGGAGATCTAGTCCTCCAGTAATGGAAGACACTGAAGCTTACATACAAAGTAAGCTTACTGGAAGTTCCTAAACAATGTGGATGATATTGAAGCTTAAGACACTGGTGTTCTGTTAATTTTTTTTCTTGTAATAAAACTTAGATTGAACCTGTTGCTGTTTGTGGTATAAGTGGCATTCATGGAAAGACAGATGGTTAATTACCAACATTCACCTTATAGAATATATGAAGTAGGCATCTCCACCAATAGAAATTAGCATTTTATTTTAATACGATTTAAATCATTGAAATAAACTGTGATTTAAAGGTATGAAGAGTGCATTCCAAACAAAGATGGGAGGACTGAGTCCTCGCGGTCGACGGGAGGCGCTCATGCAGCAGAAGCTCGCTCTTGAGCGTGAACAAATTCATCTGCAACAAATGCTACGTGAGCAGGAGGAGATATTAAGGCTGAGACAAAGTGAATTAAAGGTAAACTGCTGGTGTGTGCTAAGATCGATAATATATATATATAATATTTTAATACAAACATTTTTAGCTAGACCATCTTATTGTAGTAAGATTGCAGAGAGATTTAAGATACAAAGAATCAATATTTGTTTCAGCACAAATATTCATTATCTTATAGCACAGAGTCCCAAACCAGTTTAAGTGCTGGTGGGTGGCCTCGGGCAGATAAATGTAATAGTGGAAATGCACATCATAATGATGTGTGAATAATTATATATTTATACAATTAAATTAAATTATTCACAAAACGCAGAAGAGACACAACGACTACACAAACAAGCTTCAGTCGTTTAACTGCACCGGCACAAATGCCACACCCTCAGAGACGTATGATGAAAGCACTGACGTGTACAGCACCATTAATGATTATCCACGAACCATCACTCCAGTGTTACCAAAGTATTCAAGGAAATTGAACGGCAGTAAGTCTGTATCTTATTTTATCCAATATAAAAAATACATCAAACAAAATAGTGAATTCAGACTAATTAGACTGTATACTTATGCTACTCTGACTCGTATGTTTTATTATCTTTTCACATACTGTAAATATCTCTAAGCTAACCCCGTGGTATATAAAATGCAAAAAGTCCTTTCCAATCAATGTACAGTGATAAAATATGGGACGAGAAAAAACCCGGTTTTGTTATCCATGATGTGGTTGCCACCTCATGCAGTTAACATTTTTATTTATTCAACAATTACACAACCAATTTTAAAATAAATGGATTCAAATTAAAAATATCATAAGAAAAAGTACTTAAGCAGCACACAGTCGTGATAAAAGTGATTTTTGTTTCGTGACTGTCAGAAGCATTTGATTATCTTATGCAGTGATTTCTGTATCCCAGGTTCATACAGTATGTCGGAATATGATAGGAGTCGTGATGCTAATCATGTGCGTGATCGAGATCACTTAAGCTCATTTGTTTCATCAAAATATTCACCACATGATGAATCTTCTTCCAGAATGAACAGGTAACCTCAATTATGATCCAATTCTATAGTTGGAAATACTATATATTAGTACTTTTTTCTTATATATTGTTACCTTTTAATTAGTATCACTTAATTTGTGGATACTGAGTTATCCGATTAAGTTATATAATCGTAGTTTTAGTTAATTTAATGGGCAATTCTTATTAAAAATGACATTGGTTTCATCAAACCAATTTTACAAATTGTTTTGCTCAGATGCAGCCACACTCCTGTGCGAAGTCCCCTTCGACCCAAGTCAAACACATCATTTCGCAACTCGCTGCAACACTCTATGCACGACAGTCAGATCCACACTGATGATAGCTTGTCACGCTCGCAAGCTACGATGAACAATATCAGCATGTTGAGTGAACTTATTGACACTGTTGATCTGTCGCCACCCAGTGGTCATATGAGCCAATATACGAGAAGTCAAGCTGATCGAGACGATCTTCTCACCTCAACCACCTTCGATCCGGAGGACTCTGAATTGCTCGATGACATATTTTTTATAAGATGAACAAAATTATTATTTATCTTAGCCACGTGATTGACAGAAGGTTTATATTTTCTGGCATTTTCCACGATTCAAGGCTATTAAATTCAAGGTTTTCAATAGGCGCCTTGTGTATGATATAAGAACTGTTTAACAAGCCGATATTTCGTTTCAAAAAATCTTGACGGCCAACATATAGACCTGGCATAGTTTACCAAAGTAAAATAAAAGTTTGTGTGGGTAAACACAATTTTGTGCATATACTTGTTTTTGTAGTTTTTAGTTCTTTATTGTTTATGAAGATAACCTAAATAGAAATGAAAAAAATTGCATAGATTTGAGTTATATTATTTAAAAAAAAGTTCAAAGGAACCGAAAAAGGTTGCAAAACGACATTCGTTGTAAACATGTCTTAATTTTGAAGGAGTATATTTCATTGCGATGAATCAATGGATATAAAATTTTAACCTCGAGAAGCACGAAAAAAAGGTCAATTTCGTCCTCGACATTCGACAATTCTGCATACATTGGTTACGTGAATGTTCTGACAAAATTCCCCATGTTTGCTTCAGTTGTAAACGCGCTCAGATCTCTTTTGGGAATTTCCCAAAAAAGACTCAAGAATATCAGCACGACTGCCATTTTACGAATGTTCGGCGCCTATTATTCTATAACAGCAGATATTTCGAAACGCTTGAGAATTATTTACTTTATATTGTAAGGAAAGTTAAGTTTGAATAAAATAAACTGAGAAAGGAACAAACGGACCCTACAAACCACACGTTACCACCGGAAATCTAAATGATATAATTTTCATAAATATAAATAACTTAAAGATATCAGACAAAATCGTTAACTTTTATGAGTTTTTTCAACTACAAGCCATCGTGGAAAACATTGAAACAGAAGGTAGAACGTAATACACGCATTAATATATGCACATCGTTCAAATCACCCAACACATCATAGTATAATAAAAATAATATACGTGGTCGATCAGTACAGCAAGTTTTAATTCATATAGAAAGTTCTAAAAGCTATATGTGGATTCCTGAAGCATTACGAACGCGCCGTTATGGATCAAGAAACACATGAAGTTTCGACATACATCTCCTTTAATCCTGGTCGAGAAAGAAGGCACTTTAGATTTCAATTACGATAGCATAAAATATTAATGTTTATCCCCGTGAATGAAAAAAACAACTAAACAATAGGGTTAACACACGGGCAATCGTCAAACCACCTCGTGCCCGCCGTCGGGTTACCGAAGCTATTGCAGGGGTTTAAACAATCTGAAAAGTTAACGGAATTGGCAATAAAAAATATAAAATGATCACATAAACACTAAGTTCGGTTGACAAGGAATCTACAGATGGTACTTTAAATTAATCACTCGAACTTGCGAACAATTGTAGTAAATGACGTTCTATCGGCGTTGGGTTATCAGAAACGAAGTGATCGCTGAACAGCTTGCAAAAATAAACTAGAAACCTCGATGTATCTTTTCTGTGTTTACTGGTTAGTGAAAAGTCCCCAAGTGAAAACGTTTTGGGGAACTGTTAATAAGTGGAAGTGCTTTAAGTTGTGAACACATTCTTTATTAATATTGCTCCTAAACTGTTCTGGAGTGTTTTTTTTAAATAATGATAACAAAAGGTTAATCAATATTGTATGGTTGTGTGCCCGTTTCTTTATTTGTAGATTAAGAGTACAGAAATGAATCCCCAGCACACATTGGCATGGTGCTAAAATACTGAAAAATATCCAAATGCTGGAAAAACAAAACGCTTACAAAATAAATTGTCCAAGCATTATTTAAAATAATCGGTATTTGCCATCAATATTTAATTTGGTTTCAAAGGTTTACTAAACACGTAGGCCTATATTTGTCATCAAAATATCGATTTAAACAAAGCATGAATAAAAAAGAAAACTTGAACGTGAAGGCGTACAACAAACTGTAATTGCTTCGTTAGACCGACTTAGTGCACCGAGTAGTCTGACGTTTGCCCGCCTTTCACCCACCACGTTGTCCAACCTCGGAGAATATAACCATGATAAGGTTATCTTGTGATTTTTGTTAACCATTAGGACAAAACAAATCAATCAATCATAATAAATCCCTTCGAATGAGAATATTGGTGCGTGTTATCTCTGAAAGTATAAGATGTTAAGTTAGGTTTTGTATTCGTGAGTACATTAAACCGACGGCGGGGGTCGAGCTAGATTTCGCCGTAATCCGTTCTATTGATAATATAACTCGCGGGGTTTTGTGACGTCACTCTCGCGCCAGATCAATGCCCACGTGACCTCAAGTAAACAAGTCGCGCGAAAATTGAGAGAACTTTACGGTTGTTGGCGATTTAATATGGCGTGTGTTTTGTTGTTTTTACATCGGATTACCATGAGATAGATGTATCAAATCACCAAGTAATTGACGTAACAAAGTAAGTACGATGTTGTTAAACAAATCGCTTACCGGTGATAGTAATCTGCGTGTAAAAATAAATAATATGAGGTGTCGGCAATTCAAGTTAGTGAAGGTACACTAAAACTGTACAAACACGGCACTTTTTTTGTCCAACAGTTTACTGAGTAAAACACGGTTCTGTGGTTTTTTGGGTTTGTAATTTGAACAAAAGGAAGCCTAACTTTTAAAAACGATTTCTTTGTTGTTTTACTTGTAATTGTTTAATTATAGTTAATTGCTTTGGAATAGTGATTTTGAGCATTATCAATTAGCGGTAAAATTGTTTAACTAAGGCAATAAAGATCAAATAAGTGAAAACTGTTACAGACCTTTAGTGTGTAGTCTTGAGTGGAAGTATATTACTTGTTGTTTGGTGTTTTACAATTCATAGAATATATCCTATTTAATATGGCTTCATCTTGCACTTCTGCTTATATTGTAGGCCTGCGCATATCGATATATTGAATTTTTTTCTTCAATGACATTGTACTTTGTATCGGTGGCCAATGTGATAATACATAATCTGAACGTGATGTGTTAGTGAATCGCCTTTTAGCGAAGGGGTTGTAGATTCGAAACTGGTTGTCAGCTTGTCAGTTGTGTCCTTGGCAAAACACTTAGCGGACATAGCCTGGACCTAGAGGATTGGTGGAACGTCTAAATGGTGCACAACACACTACAATAGCTCCGGTAACCCGCAAGGGCATTCTGGCGATTGTCCGTGTGCTAACGCTCCTTGCATTTTTCCATTTAAGGTGATAACCTTGAATATCCTATCTTATCCTCCTATTAGTCCCCAATAAATTCAAATTAGTATGAGCAGGCTTGCACCAGCGCCGAGGACCATAAATGAAGGGCATAAAATGCACATAAATCTACCCCACTAAATTTAAGTTTATTGTATAATTGTTTTGCACATACTTCTTATATTATTGTTGTTTAAATGAGTCTGGACTTTGACAGACTAATATCAACAGTATCTCCTAGGAAATAGAACATGGTAGACACGGCTAGGATGTCAAGTGATACCGGTAGTTCGTTCAATGGCTCGGATATATCCGGAGGTAGAAACGAAGAGGTTGAGAGCATCTATCTTTCTCACTCAGTACGGGATGTTAATGTTTGCCACAGATCTAAAGCTGCCGTGTCTCGCCGTGGATCAAAAAGCAGACATCCCTGCTTTTCGCTTCACTTCGCATGGGCCTTAGCCACCACTTTTCTGTTAGTAGTAATGTTTAGCGTTGGTGTAATCAAGTATATCCAACTGTCCGAAGAGATGGAGCAAACAAAAAAGGAACTTGTGGTAAGCTCCGTATGTAGGGATGTCTCAGTTAATTTGAACAAAAAAAACTGTATACCAGAGCATATATAACCAAACCAATGAATTTAGATATTATGATGTTATGTTGGTTCTGGCACCTTTATATTTTTAAAAATATTTCATTCATCCTTTAAACTGTTCACCAAATTAAATGACCGTCATTTTGTTGATAGGCCACCCAATTTAAAAATGAATGAGGTTCTTTGGCTACCAGTAAACTAGTGTTTTTTTGGTCAAAATAAAGTATTATTTTTCTGTAGTAGCTGGCAGCTAAAAAGCTGGGAATTTACATAAAGTGTGTGTGGGTACCATAGTCATTTCTGGGTCTATTAAAGACACTAAAACTTCTGGGCAGCAGAAAAGCTAAGAATTGTTAAATTGTCAAACAGGGAACAATTACATTGCTGGTGTTTTTATATATGGAGCTTAAAGATGGAATGGTAAAGTTTTACTGTCTTTTTTAATAAACCTGGTAATGGCCATGGTACCTTGGCAGACTTTATTCCAGCATTGAATGTTACAGAACAGAAAGTGTGGTTAAGGGTATTTTCAATTTTAATGAATATCTTTGAATTATTAAGCTTCCATTGGTATCATGGTATTATTGATATTTTTATTGGGTTAGGTGTAATGCAAAATAATGTAAAAGTTTTACTTGTGTATTCCAGTCATTGCAATTCGAGTTGGATGACCTGCGTGCTTCAGAGTCCTCACATCCAGGGGACTTTTCACAACTGATTAGTGACAATATTTTAAAGGTAAAACTAAATACTTTGTTGTTTTCAGTTACTATCCCATTTTTTAATGTTCTAAGATTCTATGTCAGTAATTTTTGAGTAAACCATACAATTCCTGTACCTTATGTATGTTTTATATCATTTATATAGAATGATGTGTTGGGTGAATTTGTTACCCCTCGGGAAAGACGTGGAGTAACTGCACCGCCCCAAAATGCTAATAATCATGGTGCCGCTCAAAATTTGCAAATCCATCCAGGTAAGCGAACTAGTTAACTACTGGTTGGTATCTAGAAGTAAGATCTAAAATATCTAATATGCTTTCTTTAAAGTAGTAATGAGCAATAAACACCATTTCTTATGTATAACTTACACTTGTCTATTTGATCTGGCACAACATTATTGGTCACCATACCAATTGGTTTTAAGTTGGTCCAGCTGGAAGGGATGGAAGAGATGGCAGAGATGGTGCACGGGGTCAGCAAGGGATGCCTGGCTTACGGGGACCACCAGGCCCGCCAGGTCCATCTATGCAAGGGCCACCAGGACCAACTGGCCAACCTGGTCCGATGGGAATGGCTGGTGTGCCTGGACCCCCAGGACCTCCTGGTAAAGATGTAAGTATCATTACTTGACCATATCCTTTCAACTCTTTCTGTGAATAAAGAAATATAATGTTGGTGTATTTTGTAATATTAAGGGAATAAAATGTTTGTTTAGTTTAGCAGTTTTTCACTGAATAGATTGTTATGACCGTCCTATTGTAGAGCTAAATCCCGATCTGTATTGATCGCAATTTTTGTATTGTATACAGCACTAAATAAGATTTTCTAAATGTGAAATAAATGACATTGATATATGTCTTTTTTGTCATTTTATCTGATGCTATTTTATATTAGCCATAAAGTACAAATTTTAATTAACAGCAACCTTTTCCATGTAGAGTTTTTTAATGACATGTAATATTAAAACAAGCTTACCCAGTACCTGATTTTAATTGCTTTTTTGTCAGAAATGGAGAATATGTTGGTTGGCAAATATTATAAAATACCAGTGAGCCACGTGGACAAACTTAGGTTGGCCTTGGTAAACATCTCTTTGTGAGCCATAATTAAATTTGTTTGTGGCTGTTCTGTTTGCTCTCAAACAACCAAACTTCTTATTTAGCTCAGCTCGGCGGTTCTTCATTTAGAAGGTGATGGCTCTGCGTTTATACCAAGCAGTCCAAGTACGTGTTTTCTTGTTATATCACGAGCACTTGATTTTAGTACGTGTCATAGTTTATCATTAACCAAGCTTCTGTAATGTTCATACTTTCCATGAAACGACAGTAAATCACTGTTCGCTCATAAACCTTACAAATTCCTGTTTCAGTGGCTGACTACCAAAACTTTTAAAAAATAAGTTTGTGTTTATACCTCCCTTAAAGATAATAAACCTGAACCCATGCATGAAATGTTACAGATGGTGTTCTCAACCATTGGGTCAAGACTGATTGGAGCACCAACAACGCACTTCGTTATTTTCAACATAATGGGACAGTGCAAGTGATATCACCCGGGCTATACTACCTATACAGCCAGGTAGGATATTAAAAATGTTTGTAGTTTCATAAATTGTAAATTGCAAAAATTTTCACATTGACATGAAAATTATTTCCATAAAAATAATGTCAAAATCATTTTAGATTACAGTATAGTATTGTTTATTTTTTTTATAAGTTTTACTCACCTTTTAAAACGGATGTTTAAACACTTTTTCCATTTTGAGTGTTACTGTGCTGATTTACTTCCCAACAACTTAAACCATTATTTTTAACAACCAATTGTATGCTACTCTGGTTTTTATATCAGTCTTTGAATTTATTTACATATTATAATATTTACTAGCAAGAAATTGTTTGTTCGAATTGTGAAATTTTAAAACATTTGAAAAATGTTTGGTGTTACAATGAAAAATGTCTTATTATATTGGTTGATATAAAACCGCAACAATAGGTTCTTTTAATAATGTTGGTTGTCCTGCCTGGTTACTTTTGTAGTGGCAAAAGCCTTACTTTATAGGTTGGAGCCTTGTGCCAATAGATACCACTGAGCCAAAAGTATAATCTGGTGTATTCTCACTTTTTTAACTAAGTTCATATGATTGGATAAATACCAAAGAACTAAATATTTATAGGGCATCTTAAAGTAAGAAGTGTAAAGTTTTTAGACTGTGCTGGGTAATGTCCATAAGTGCCTTGTAACACCATTTGGTGTTAATTTTCTATTACAATTAATATGCTAACTAATTTGATCAACATTAAGATTCAAAGATGTGCAATGGCAAACGTAATGGTCCAATCCACCCGCTTCCCAATAAATTTAGTTTTCAAATAACATTTTACTTTGCAACCAACATCTAAGCAATATTATATGACCATTTACATTGAAATGCGATACTTTTTTAAAAAGATGTCTTTTAAATTCTCTCTTTTTATATTATATCTGTAAATTGACTTAACGTAGCCATGTGAGAGTAGAATTTTAACAAAAACAACTTCATTTTTGACAATAAGCAAAATAATGTTTTAAATGTGACACCAATTTTTTTCACTTGACATTGAATCATAGCAATTTTTAAGCACTAGAAATAAAATCAAAAAATATTTAATTTCCATCTTTTTGGTTTTATCGAAAAATAAAATTATATATGTTTTATTTGTTGCGAGTTGTAAAATTTATAGCATCGCAAACTGTAAACCCCACCCACAATATTAACCAATAATTTTCTACAGTTACTGACTGTTGATACTTCCACAAGTTTTCTTAGCCATGAGGTAAAAATCAATGGAAAAACATTTCTGCGGTGCAAGAGGGTTTCACAACATAGTAGTTGCTTTACGTCAGGTTAGTTTGATTTATTTAATGGTTTGGATCAAAAAAGGTGTTTAATCATAATTATGCATTATATATGCATATACATGTGTGTGTGTGTGTGTGTATGTGTATAATTGCATATTTTAATCCTTTTTTAAGGTTTGTTAGAAATTGATACAGTTTTGAAAATGTCTTTAATTTATACCCTGATTTGTATTTAAATTCTGGATGTACAGCTTTTATTTCACACAAAAGC
>CH000134.1:429818-449839 GCA_000149265.1 Ciona savignyi | reverse complement strand
CAATGAATGATTTCCACCACCAGTGATAATCCTGGGGGTTTCATTCAATTGATAATTATTGTTAAAATTATTGGAATAAAATATGTACAGAAGCAATTCTAAAATGATCATTCAGGAATAGTGGCAATGCTAAATGCATTGTTTTATTTTGCCTCAGTAGTTTAATGGACAAGAAATGCAAATACAAAAAAATCAGAAATATTTTGATGGTTTACTTATGTTACTACCTGGACCAAGCATATTCCTAATATATCAATTCATGCTGATGTTATTAGATTCACATCTTACAATTAACGTTTGTATGTAAAACTATTTAAGATTATAATTTGACGAAAATACACAGATTTATTTATTTTTTTGAATAAATCAGGAAGTATTATATTGTTTGGACAAATGTATTTGAAAATAACCTCGGCACATAGCTGGAAGTAAACCATCACGATGGCAATCTGGCTGCATGCAATCACCAAAATCACAAAGACCAAGAATAAGAACCCAAATAGGTAGTAGAACTGGTTCTCCCATATCGCCTGGTGGATGAGTGAGAAAGGTTAATGTTGGAGTCTATGAATTGAAGAATTCGAATAGGTTTAAACGATTATCTTAGAAAAGGGGGTTAACTTGGGCATTTTTGAACATAGTTTAATGAATCTGGTGCAGTGTGCTTAATATTTTATATTATTACAATCTTGAATGTCCCATTTGATACCATTGGATCTAGACCACATTCACTAAATCATGTCCAGGAACAAAAAATGTTGGCCATGGACTAAACCTTGAATTTAAATTATGACAGCCAAGTTTGGATCTGCATATTGCAAACAGTCGCATAAAAAAGATTTACATGTCGGAACTAAATATTATGGGTAGAAATTTAGAACATTTTAAATTTAAAACCATCAAAAATCACTTACAGTGAAAATGAAGAACAGCTCAATAAACACAGCTCCAAAGGGAAGGATTCCAGCCATAAGGACACTGAAAACAAATCAAAAGTTTATTTTATTAGCTGTTTACTTTCTACTTCAATGCTGAAAACTACATTGTTGATTTACTTAAATATTTAGCTAACAAACTGATAAAACTTAATGGGGTTGATTTAAAAGTTAACTTTTTAATATATTTACCAACTGTGTGGTTCACACGAATAAAACTTGTCTTTAGTTCCACGATAATTTGTTTCCTAAATTAAGTGTGTATAATATATACAGTTACTTTTCCAGAGCCAGTGACTTACCAAGTCTAACACAGCTGGAATAGTATTTTAACTGATTGTATAATACTAGATGATATCTAGTAATAAGGCAACAGCTTTAAGATAACGGCTGGTAAGAATCATTGTTGGACACATCTAAAATACGAAATCACCTCTTTGACCTTTTTCATTATAAGACTATGCAATTCCAAGCAAAATGCCCCATATGTAATTTTATAACTGTTGAGTAAATTGTGTTTGTAGATTCGGTATTTTGTATCCTACATGAGGATGATGTAAAAGTTTAAATTACCGAAATGGAATTTTTTCGAATGTAAGAGATTTATTCTTGCCCACTGTTCATTTTTTAGGCTGATACAGCAAATTGTATGTGTAAAGGTGAATTTTTTATTTGTACACAACACAAAAGAGCCCTTGGGTTGAAACAATGTTTGTAAAATACATTGCTCCAATAGACGAACAACTTACAAATGATTGGTTTTAAACTTTTGCAACCTTACAGTCTTTACAGACGATGGTCTGCAGCATTAACCAAGAATATAATATCACTTGGAAGTCAAAATGTCAAAACAAACCTGATAAATGGATTCATGTACCACTGCTGTTCAGGGACCTGTCTTGGAATCTGGTTGGTACGTACGGGGTTTTCGTAAGGTTGCTTTCGGTAGCCAAAGTAAAACCCAATCACCACTAGTGGGAGTGAGATACCGACCCACATTGCTAATATTGCGAGCATTGTTGTAAATGGCACCTACAATTTTCACAAATGTTCAAAATACAATAGAATAACTAAACAAAATGTAGTGTAATCAAAGTTTTGCAATTTTACATTAATATAAATCACAAAAATATATATAAATGCCAAGAACTAAAAATACCATTTCATAACTCTAAATCAAGACTAACCGCTCCGGAAGAATGCTTTCCCCATATAAAGAAATTGAGAAGAAATGCAATTGCGGCACAAATACCAGGGTACAGCAACGCTGTTTGGGCAGCAGCCCGTTTCCACAGTTGGCCTTTCAGGCTTTTGTACAACCGACCAGAGAAGTAACCTCCAAATACTCTGCCAGTTAAGTAGAGTTGAATATACGGGAAAATCATGGTTAGCATACTGTAGGTTTAGACAATGTTTGTGTAGTTTCTCGAACACACACACCAAGAACATGGTTTGGAATTTTGATCCCACCACCTTCCGCCCACCAGTATGACATGTACGTACCAAAAGATTTAAAAAAAACTTATCACACAAAAGTGCTATGGTTCTGTATAGGAACTGTTTACATTACTTATTGAAAATAACAGCTAAAAAATGGGGCAAAAGGCAATGGTAAGGCTAACTCATATTAGATGTAATATTTCCTAAAAATGGCAAAAAGATAGGAATACTTGTATCCAATCCATATATACCAGAATTATCCAGCAAACCGCATGGCAGACCTCAGCTTATTAAGGATATTGAATTGCAATCATTCATTACCACAATGTTATATGACAAAACAATAGACATTGTTACCCCATCAGAATGAAGAGAACAAAGGAAGCAGTGAGCAGAGATCCACGGCTGGATGGAGACAGCATACCGAGCATGGCCACTCCAATAGTAATGATAGACATGCCAAATAACTGCACTCCAGCACCAACGAATGACACAAGAAGCATGATCTAAAGAAAATAAATTTGCCAAAATAAGTATATTTCGGAGGCAGGAACCAGTGAAATTCTCTAGTTATTCGATGATACTACGGTTAAAAACAATAGGTTTAGGCAACATCTATTAAATATTGTACCCAAGAAACCAAGTAACTAGCAAGTGATTGATTTTAATTAAGCAACATTTGGATTGACAGAAAGGGATTTTTAAGTTTTTTAAACAAGCCTGTTGTTGGCATATGTATCTGTAAAACTAAATATATGGTAGAAGTTTAAATTAATAGATTCTTAAGTTATTTACTCGTTTTGGCGGACGGAAGACATCCCCATGAACCAGTTTCCAGCCGGTTTCCTCAAGAGCATCTTCCAAGTCCTCATCTTCCCTGTTATACTGTGCAATGTCTCGCCTCAATGTGCGTACAATGATCATTGTTAGTACACCTGGTTGGTAACAGTGGAAAATGACAAACTTCATAAATTCAAAACATCTTTGGCGCATTGACATACTACTTTTGGCCATATACAAGACTAACAGCATGTACTGAAACTGAATATTTGATGATTATATGTGGAACTAGTATGAATGACACATATTTTTTCCAATATCGCCCGCTAAGTGTTATATGGCAGTTATATAATGAACCAATTGTTCGTAAAGTACGTCTTAACCTTATCAATAACAACATAAAACATTTATATCAAGTAATTCACAGAGAGAGAGCATATACCTGCAAGAAAGAGCACAACCACAATAGAGTTGACTATAGAAAACCAGTGGATTTGTACATCTCCCATTCCTAAGTAACTGTCCCATCGTGAGGCCCAACGAATTTCACTTGGCTGTAAGTGGAAATTGTACAGATTAACAAGCAAAAAAGGTGAGTGAAGAAGTTCAGTAGACACAAAAGACATATTTAGGAAGATGATATTATGGCTTCAATACAAGGTGGAAAGATTTGCATCTGTGCTTTCAACCAGCAAACGAGCGAGTGAAAAATCCTCTGTACATTTTCCCACATCATGTGTAGAAAAAGATAACTAAATGAGGATATCACTTGTACCAACCTTCCAGTGCACTTCGTATGAGAACTTGATTTTGGTTGTTTCTTCGGTCACTTTCTGTTGGCCTTGTTCTTTGCAGAAATCGCCGGTTTTGCCAGCATCTGGCATCACAGAGCTGTCGAGACTGTGTGGCTGAACATCAAAGCCAACTACTCGATATGTATCTTCACCAGGTTGGCTGTTGTAGCTGATGAAGGTCAAAATGCTATATTGTTGTATCTCGTTTCATATTACCAGAAGTATTCACAGAAGCAAAAGCCAGAAGGAATAAACATAATAATTGCTACAAAAAAGTGTGAAACTTTCTTGTAATGCCTTGAAAATACTCCATTCCATGCCTTCGTAACTTTTATGGCAGCGGGCAAAATGCCGGTTAACTTACTGAAGAGTAATTGCAAGGTGGTTATTAATATACATCTCTTGTTCATTTCTCACGATTCCAAGCTTGAAGCCATGCTCCAACTGCATTTCGGACCCATCATTTGACCACACGGTAGCAGCAGGGAGATTGTCAGCCAATCTGAAAAATGTTGTTTCAATTTTTCCAATATGGTTTAAAACCAAATACCGCCATGATGGTATAAACAGGGTTTTTAAACATGCTTAAATTCTAATTAAACATAAAAGTAAAACAAAAAATCTTAATCGTCTTAATCACATTTATTGCATAGTTAAATATGTAAAAGCAGCATGGATTTTTTAGCCATATTTAAATCCGTTCTAGAATTATTCTTGAATCATTTATTTCGAATTTAGAATTTCAAACCGCACTAAAATATGCTTTAAGAAAAAGCAAAAAAAAAAATTTTGTTTTATTATATTAATATTAGAATTAAGTATTATCGCATGTCTGTTTGGTAAAATAATTGCAAATCTTGATTGTAATCACAATCACTAGTATTAGAAAAAGAAATAAATCTACCTCTTTTTTTAATTTGGGATCAAACTTAAATATATAAAATTTAAATTTTTCCACTATAAGCATTTAATTTCAATTTGGTATGGATATCCCTACTGAGTAGTCATTCTTTATACAACGCAAAATAATTTTAACTTAATATATGTATTATATATCAGTAATTTGGTTTCTACTGATCTTACAAATGTACTGAGTAGTCATCCTTAATCCGTTGCATAAGCATTTTGGCCATTTTTGCATCTATGGTCTGTTCACAAATAGTTTTGCAGCCCTGATCCTGGTCCATCTTGACATCATATGCAGTGTTCACTATCCGATCCCCTCTCAACACCTCGCCTGAGATAAATAATGTTTCTATTTAAGTATAGCATAATTATTCACATAATGTTTATAAAATAATTTAATTTATTCAAACACCCTGCCAGTTGAGTAGAGTTGAATATATGGGAATATCATGGTTAGCATAATGTAGGTTTAGACAATGTTTGTGTAGTTTCTCGAACACACACACCAAGAAGGTGGTTCGGAATTCTGATCATACCACCTTCCGCCGTCCAGTATGACATGTACCCACAAAAGATTTAAAAAAACTTATCACACAAAAGTGCTATGGTTCTGTATAAGAACTGTTTACATTACTTATTGAAAATAACCGCCAATGGGGCAAAAGGTAATGGTAAGGCTAACCCATATTAGATGTAATATTTCCTAAAAATGGGAAAAAAGAGAGGAATACTTGTATCCAATTTATTGCGTTAAAATGCCAAAAGTGTATATGTTTATTACATAACGGAATAATAACTGTTTTTTATAAGAAAAAATATCACTACTAATCTGTAGGGCCTATTAGTATTATCATATTAAAAAAGATACATTTTTTTAATAATTATTTACTGTAATAATTATTTATCTCAAACAATAAATTAAACTAAATATGTACTTTACTATACAATGACGACTATCCCCACTTATAAATAATGACAAGTAGGTGCCTTATGACATAAATAAATTAAACATATTCAATTTCTAATTAAAAAAAACATACCAAGATTTTCAGTTTTATATTCCACAACAGCAGGCTTGCAAAAAGGAAGCGAATAATATTCATAAGGAAGCTGAGTCTTTGAGCTTGTTATCTTCACTGCCTGTTTATCAACATTGAAATATTAAGTAATGCGAAAAACCTTGTTTAATCACATAGGCTATGCACCCAAATTAATATAATACTGGTAATTCTTTTGCTGTCCATATATATTTTATCTCATAAGTCGTTATCTGTGTCTTAGGTACAAGTGCAATGAACTCAATCATGGAAAAAAAATATATATACATCAATACCATAATTTTAGAATATTTGTCTATGATTGGAACAAAAACTATGGCAATTTTTTCATAATTTGTACTGTAGTGATAACTAGTTAACCGACACAGACCAATGAAAAGAATTGTTGACTGCCTAATTTTAAAAAACTCATCAGGAGCCTCTAACCCCCATCATAACAAACACGTTTAACCTTAATTTCCACAATGTCATCTTTAGAGAACTCCACTGGTGCCACCCCAGGCACATAGAATGCAATGGCTAAACTGCAAAGTGTTGAAGCCAGAATATAGACCAGAAGAAACTTTGGTGCAAACATTATGTAATCGTTTCGCACCCCAATATTATTGAACCTCTACAGATTCGATCCCACAGTGTTCTGCAGAGCAAATACCGGTAACATTAAAACAATTTGTAAAAGATCCAAAATATAATTAAATTTCGTTAGCATAAGGATTAATTGAATATGCTAGATATATATTTAAAAATGGAGTCTACAAATTTAACTGTATACAATCGCTGGGTAAAATTATAATGCTGCAGCACCTTGCAATGGCATTCGTATTACTCAGGTGTTTCGCAATAGGCTTAAAGTTTCGGTTTTATTTTTATTTTACCCTGACTAACATACTTCTCATGGCTAAGGGTATTATTCTTGTACAAATTTTACGATCTTAAACTTCTTTGGTTCAAAGCAGGGCAGTAATAATATACGAAAATTTACATGAATCAATCAATTTTAAACATATTTATTTAACCCACAGAAAAAGAAAGAATCAACAATACGAAAATAAATTGAAAAAGTTAACTAAGAGACACTAAGAAACCATGCAGTTGTCCAAGCAAGTGCTACCTAACAATAAATGCAAATTAAAACAGTAACATATATAAATAATAAACTAATTTCCTATGAAACAAAGGAAATTCATACTAATCCCAAACCCAGACTTTTAGCGTTGAGTTTATAACAATGGGAATGCAAAATTTGTTACTAATCTATAACCTCTCTAATGGTAATGTGGCTTATTTTGTCCGGCCGGTTGGTCTAACAGTTAAGTGCGTCACCTTTCAATCAAACATTGCAGGTGCGAAACTGGTTGCTAGCTAGTCGGTTGTGTCCTTGGGCAAAAACACTTTATGGACATTGCCTGAACCCAGCGGATTAATGGGTTCTTCCAAATTGAAGGAACGTGTATAATATACAACACACTGCAACAGCTCTGGTAACCCGACGGTGGGCGCGAGGTGATCTGACGATTGTCCGTGTGTTAAATCCCTTGGTTTTTCCATTCACGGGGATAAACATGAATATCCTATCCTATCCTTATCCATAATTTTTATTTTGCTTTGTATTTAATTTTATTTTTGCTGTTCTATCTTTAGTGTAAACTATTAAAGCATAAATAATCTATATAACATCATTAAAATAGTTAAAAGATTTGATAAAAATGGGTTTCCAAATTGAATTAAGCAATATAAATAAACGTATTTTCGTCTATCTAGGCGCCTAGGGCTAACTGGCTACGTAGCATAGTAGAGACTATATAAAATACGATCATATCGAATGTGGTTTAAACACTAGATTACGGTAAATACGTCTGTGTATATAAATATTGCAATACAAATATCAAGCACTTTATTCATTATATGACACCACAAATAGACGCTTATCATTTAAATTTACACGCAATCAACTCAAATATAAAATCATAGAGATAAAACCAGTTTGACGTGTTTCCCATCCTTTGTGGGGTCACGGGGTCATTCCCCAGTGTTTTATTTTAATTTATTGTTTGATAAGAGAAAAATGTTGCAGATAAAACTATTTTTTATGTGTAAAAAATATTAGGGTGAATATGTATTTGTTGAAATATTTTGTCTAAATTAAAAAACTACAAAAAGATCAATTACCGCAATGTTGGTTCGCGTAGATGATTCCGCTGGGGGCAGTAATGACCGTGGGAAAAACTGACAGATCAGTAACAGATCGGTATACATTTTGTAACTTTTGTTGGTTTATAGTTTAGGCGAGCTATGAACGGTTATAATCTTTAACATTATATCGTAATTTGCACACTCTTCTTTTAGAATGCACAGTGTATATCGTTGAATTTCTAATAATTTTTTACATTATTTAATTTAGGTTTGACAGGATCACAGCCATGTACGTTACATTTGATGTACACATTATTATATATGGATTTTAATGACGTGTTTTAACAATTGTTTGTTCTGTTTTATGATTTGCTTTTTTATTCTTTTGTAACTCCGTCAAAAAAGGAAAAACTAAATTAATTGTAATCTCGTTTAAACATAATATTCTTAATTTCTAGCTTGATCAAGTCATCAAGACTACTCAAATTGTTACTGATAACACATTAATGAATAAACAAATGATCAACATACTATACCAATGCTAAGCAAGATTTTAAAAGTATTATACAAGAATCACGATGAGCATACTGCGATTGGAATCTTATTTGTCTCCTTTCTTACTTAGCTATTTATCCAAATATGTGAAAGACATTGAAGCAAAGAATTTACAGCTCTCACTCTGGGGAGGAGATGCTGTGCTACATAATTTACAATTCAAACTTGATGCTTTGGACAATGAACTTGGTGAAGCTCCGTTTAGTTTTGTGAGTTGTCAAGCCCAAGAAATGCGATTGCATGTTCCATGGAGTAAACTAGCTTCTGAGCCTGTGGTTGCTACACTAAATACAGTTGAGTGTGTGGTCAAATTGAACTGTCAGAAAATAATTAAAAAAGAGGTATCATCGCCTAATGAGGACAAGGACACTCCAACCGCTGTTCAAGCTTCATACATAGAAAGTTTAATGAGAAAAATAAAGAACAACTTTTCAATTGTAATTAACAATTTAATTTTAAAATATATTGAAGATGACATTGTTTTGTCTTTGAATATTCAAACTGCAAGTTACAATGGTGTCAATGAACTGTGGAATCCAGCATTTATTGAAATGAGTGAAACAAGCTCCGTGCTAAGACATGTCCTGGAACTAAAGGATATGACGGTTTGCTTGGACAGAAAAGGTGTCAGCGGTCGGGTGGATTCATTTGAAGAACCATTGTTGTTTCGGTCAAACCTTGTAATAAGGAAACACACTACTTATCCCAAATATACATCAAGGTGTCCATCTGCAATTAAAGTAAATCTAATGATGGATAGATATGAACTAAATATAAGTGAAGTACAGCTCCCGGCTGTGTTGCACTTGCTTCAACTCTGCTTACATTTGTACTATGGCAGAATAGAAGTGTCACATAAGATCATAGAGAGCTTAGAGCAAAAGCCCAATGATCCAAATGACAGTTGGGCGTCTTGGGCATGGTCATACGTTCCACCAATTTTAAGCTATGAGATTGAAAAAAATGAAGTCAAAAATCCAGTCCTTGCATTTGGGATTTACATTAAACATATTTCAATAAAGTTAAAAACTTCACGCTCGGGTGGTTCTAAGCAGTTTCATAGATCACACTCCTCAAGATCCCAACCTCTTCTTGAAATGAGTGCTCAGGGGCTTTCCATTGAAATAATATCTAGAGGATTAGACTTTTTTTCTTGTGTTACATCATTGGCAAACGGTGCAATTAAGTACCTAGGCGGTGTACCAGATATTTTAAATGGGATAAGCATTACAAATCACTCCTGCAATGATACAATTACAATAGCAACAGGAGGAAGTTCTCTGGTGGGATTTGCAGCTGGTTCTTTGTTTGATTTTCGATCTCCTGAAAACAACAATGCACCATGCAACTATGTTTTGTTAAAACAAGAATTTGATTCTCAACAGGAAAAATTCAGAACAACAGATGTCTTTTATTCAGAATATTTGTATGTAGCTGAAGATGGTCGTGATGCAGATTCTATGGTTGAGATTGATTTCAATGACTTTCTTCGATCTGTGAAACTGAAAGATGTAGAACAATGGGAAAATGTGCAAGAGAGATCATGGAAGAAAATAATCATAGGAGGAGAGAAAAGTGAACTCGTAATCAGTAGTTACACTTTATTATGTGCAGATCTGATTACTACATGGGCGAAGAGCCACAGTCATAAAGATTATCCATTATTGCCACAAGAAGTCATTCATTCTCCAATGACCACAAGACAAGGAAATTTAATTTTCTTTGTCCCTACAAGAATGAGCACATTTGGTGTACGAAACACTGCAATTTTTCTACCCGTTGTTAACATGGATTTTAGTAATTATACAGATAAGGAGTTCAATCGAGTAGATATATTCCGTAAAGGTTCACTTACTCAGCTACATCCCCATAGTGATAAGCAAAATGCCAAGTTACCATGCTTGGTTACTCACATACCAGATGCAACATTTACAATGAACCAGCCCATGTATGCAAGGCACTTTGCTGCCTATTTATCCAAGTACAGATCACCACCAGCTCGACTAATGGAAAACTGCAACACACATTACACTGCCTTAGTCAGTAGCATCAACAGCTTTGTTTGGATGGTAGACGCAAAACATGATAAAACAACACCACTTCCCTCCTCGGCTCTTCCTGTAATGCAAATTAATGATGTAGTAATGGAAAGCCATGCACTGCAAGGTTGTGAGTTTTGGGAAAACCGCTCTACAATGTTGTGTGGGCAGACCAAATTTACCTTATTCTCCTTTTCCATTCTCGGAACTCCTTTTCAACTTGAAATGTTTGCTCATACTTTAGATTCTTGGGTGCAGTATTTAAAACATGAATCTGTAAGCAAAAATGTACTGGATGTTAGCTTCATGAAACACATGTTTGAAGAAAACTCAGCTGGCAATTTACACTTTGTTTTACAGAATGCTATTGCCGAAATAAACTGCACTTTTTCAAACACCTCAGTTGGTGGTGCATTAAAGTCGGTTGATTTATACTGGAATGCGGACAAAAAAGTTGTGCCCATCATACAATGCACCCATCATTTAAATTCAAATTATGTATGTACGGAAACATTTTCTGATTCAACTCCACCACAGGCTGATCTTCATCTAAGACACCTGGATAAACGGAGTTTGTTATGGAATGAGGATAGTCATTGGCTTAGTTTCTATGTGCATTCTCCTATTTCAAGCAATGGATCAGGAGTTGTTGTAGCCAATATGCACAACACTGTGGTTAATGTTGACCCTTTCATCCTTGATGTTCTCGCTAATTGTCCAGGAATTCCACCACAGCAACTGTTGCCTGTTTTAACAATAAAAAGAAAACAAGAAAAATCTTCTTCTACCAACTCGTCCTCAGACTTTAATTATGCCATTCAGCTGCAAAACAAAGGTGTTCACATTCTATTTCACAAGACTACGTTGCCTATTGCTCCTCAAAGTTATCTGTCACTGAATATTACTGATGCCATCCGCTTAAACATGATGGAAACTCAACAGGCAAGCGAACTTCTGATTTGTTGCCTGCCTGAAATTACTGCTTTCACTTCAGGACATAAACGTGTAAAAGTGACGCCTGAACTTTTAAAAAAGGGGGTCTCAGTCAACAAATATACTGAGTTTGGAACACTAAATATTGGTATGGAAAAAGCAAGCATATACACTGTAATTAACACACAAAATAATTTTGACAAATGTGTACATTACATCGCTCAGCCCTGTGCAGCAGCATGTACAGTAGTAATCACTAAACCAAAATCTCAATCTGTGAAAATAAATGCTGCTGTTCATCTTGATGTTGAACCAATCAAATTAAAAATCTCCCAGCCTCAAACGGAGCTTGTCGTTGGTATTTTGAATCACTTTCTATCCTGCATTGATGATCTAAAGAAAAATTGTTCCACCTTGGATTTAGATAATCATACCGTGCCATTTTTAAAGATTGACACTATGCAGGTTCCAACTGCAGTTGAGTCCACTCAGACTTCAAATCCAAATGTTTTCAAAGAAGAATCAAAATCAAATCTTAGTTATATTGAAAGTTCTACAGTGGCAGACAAACTTCCTTTCACACTATGGCTGCAATGTACTTTACCCCGATTTTCTGCTACAATCTATCATCATTACAATACAATAAGCAAAAGTGAGTTTCAAGTTGAAGATGTCAGTTTGTCTTTGGATTGTCAGTCAGTCTACTTGAAATTGATGAGTTCTTTCTCAACTTGCAGTATTCATCATTCCATTTTCTTAAATAAAAATTGGTCTCATTCTGCATGGAAAGGAATCACATTGAGTGAAATGTTTTCAACCCTTCCATCTTTCCTGCAAGTTTGTGAGACATCAAAACTCAAATTATCTCAATCTGATATGGCTGCAAAACCCGGAAAATTTTTTGAAATTACTTTTACACAAGCCCTTACATCAGATTACCATCAACATGTTAAGGAAGAAGAAGACTGTACTGATACAGCAAATTCGTCCATCATAACATCTTCTGAAACACCACGAAACATTAGAAAATGTGTAAGTGAGGTTATCTGCTCCATACAACCTTTTGATATAATGATAAATCCAAGTATTGTTGAAGAGGTATTTTCCACCTTTTCCCCTTTATTGAATATCATACTAATTAACCAAAACAAAGACCCAGTTGAAAAATTGTCATCTGATTTCAATCTCCCTTCATTTTACTTTACTGTTGGTGGTGCACGGTTGTTAATTCCACTTCAGTCATCACAGAACTCTCCTGCAGCTTGGGATTCTGCATTCCTGGCTTGCTGTAGTCATCTACAGATCAATCCAAGGCCCCAAAATCCACTCACAAGACTTGTACTTGCACCAAACATCTATCGAAAAGCGAATACAGCTGGACTTCTTCAGTGTATTGGTAGTGCTTTGGAAGACAAACAATTTGAGATTACTTTGGAAGACATCAGCTTTGGAACCACTAAGTTTTTAGATGTGGTGACATACTTAAACAAACCTACTCTGTCCGATAATCCAGCACTACAGTGGAATATAACTGGGAAGACTCTAATTGTTGAAGAACCTACATTTCGTCCTATCATTGAACAATTTGATCTGCATGCTACAGTTGCTCCTGCAATTTGGCATAAAACTACATCCAAAGAGACCGTGGTTTGTGCACCATCCTTGGAAGCAAACCTTGTAACTGATGTTATAGTACACCTAACATCAATGCAAATAGGAACTTTATTGGAAATTGGAAACGAATGTATTAACAACATCAACAAAATTGTCGACAGTTACCATACCCTCACATCACAGGCTAAAGATGAACTGTTGATTCAACATGAAGATAGTGGATTCAGCATTTGTGAAAGTTCCCATGCAAGTGAAAAACCTGTAAGATCAACTAATGTTGGCCTAATGGGTGATGCTTTACTAACAAGTCAGAAAGTGAATATTATGTGTTACCAATTTGTGGAGCAAACCTCTGATGAAAAATTAGTAAAACCAATTTTTCTTCTTGAAATTGTTCAGCCTTCAATAATGTTTCAAGTCTCAAAGCAAATTCAAAAACTAGAGATTCAATTTCATGATGCCAATGCAAATGTTTCTCTTGGAAATTCAGTTTTGGAAAGTTTAATTCATTCTGAATATAACTATCCTACATGTATGCTTAAAACGATGTCTGGTGAATGTGACAAGAGGACGGGTGTCCCGCCATCTCTTTTTACAGCAACTGCTCAACACTTTTTATCAAGCAAAGCAAAAATTAGTGTTGTTGTTGGTAGACCTATAAAGCTTTCTGCTGATGATGATGTTGTCAATGCAATTTCTCTTTGCATGAACATGATAAAAGAAATAGCATCAACAAACGAGTCAACAAAACAACAAAGAAATGAAGAAGCAATGATCAGCTTGCCCAACATTTTCTCATCAGTTTCATTTATTACTGAGCAGATTGTTTTGCAAGTTCACTTTATCACAACTGCATTTCGCATCTCGACTTCCAAAGTTTGTGCAGGTTTGCAATTTCGAAATGATGGTTTAGCGTATGATTTGGTTGTAACCAATTTTGCTTTGAGGCAAAATATAAAAAATACAGATTACATACCACTCTTGTTGCCAGTTACTGTTCGAGCTGACTCCTCAACAATGTTTCAAAAAAAGGCATTTTCTTCATTCAGCAGATTAAATGTCAGACTTTCACCTGTTCATATTATGTTTAACACAGCTTTAAGTGGCATTATTCAACCTGTACAAATAAGCCTACAAAAATGGCAATTGACATTGCTTGGAAACAGCAAAGACGAAACTTTTTTGCCTCAGTTTCCAATAACTTACAAACCACAACATACCACAATTAGTGATGATTTGAGAACAGGCACATATACTTATATAACTGCAGATGGCCAAGAACCACTTCCAAACCAAATTATTTTTTCATCAAAATGTCCACCCTGCAAAATGACCTGGTGCTACAGACAACCACATGCTATAAAACGGGTCCATATAACTCCAATCCCTTTTAAAATACCACAGAACTCAGACCACAAAAACTTTGGTTTTGGTATTAAATGCACGCTTGAGTCTTTTAATACAGCGAAATCTGTTTATGAAGTAAATAAAGAATTTGTGATATCTGAAACTGAGCATGTGGATTTTGAACTGTTTAATGACAATACACCATTTTATGAAATAAATTGTTCCACCAAATGGAGAGTAATTGTACATAATGAACATGAATTCGAATTGTCTCCAATGTCATTGGCTGCGAGCATGCAAGTGGAAACTGTTTTCAACTCTGATTTCATACCTTCATGGTCTGTTCACTTAGATGTGGATCAGGTCCTATTTACTTTCATTGCACAAGAAAAGCAAAACAATATTGAGTGCTTGCAAGTGAAAGCAAATAATATTTCCTCCAATTTTAAGCACTGGAACCATAAACAACCTCCAAGCTTATCTGCAAGTTGTGACATGGAAATCTGTGCTCAAGTAATTGACCATCGTAACTTAACATGGCTTCCTGTTTTAAAATCTTTTTTGATGAGCTTATCAGTTCAGCATGTGCGAGCTTTAACTAAAGCTCAAATTGAAAGTAAAGACATTATTGAAATTCATGTTAGTCAAAGAGTACTTCACTCTGTGCAATATCTTATTAACATTTGTTCTGATATATCAAAGATGCACCAGAACCTTCCCGGTGTAATTCTTAAAAATAACACAGAGGCATCCCTTATGGTGGGTCAATCAATGACTGATGAATGCATTCGATTTTCTGCAAATTCGAAAATGCCATATTTCTGGAGGAGTCACAAAAATATGCCAAAACTGCATCTATCGGTTGAAGGACTTGATAACTTAATGTGGTCTGACAATTTTTCACCATATTCACCAAAAACTCACAGCTTATTTAATATTAGTGAAAATGAAGCAATGGTTATATCTACAGAAATGAATGATTCTTGGCAAGCATGTATGGAGTTTAATGGTCAGATGCGATTTGTAAACCGGTTGTCATTTAATATTTATTTATTTATTAAAGTGCAAAACAAGTTGATCTCTTCATTACTTCCAGTTAATGGAAAAGCAGATTATCTAAAATCTCCTTCAAGATTATCATCAATCAAATTATCTTCCACATCCCAAATGAATGATACTTTGACAGAGGTGGATTTATCAGATGTGATGGGATGTAAAAATGAACCCACAATTATTAAGTTGATAGACACTTTACGTACCGCAAGACATATTCAGATTTGCTACTGTCAGCAGAACCAGACCCATGTTTTTCTATTCATCCCAGTATTCATGGTGCGCTCACATTTACCAAACCCAGTAATATTACATGTGGAGTCCAGGAGTCATCAAAAGTCACTCACTTATACAGTGGAAGGCTGTGGCAAAGAGATACATCTTACAGAATTACCACCTCATTTGACTCATCACCTTACAATTCAAATGAATGAAAATGAACCTCCATTTGATGCTAATGTACCCATACACTGTTCACTGCGAAACACAATGACAGAATCTGGAAATTTTCACAAAAAGAGAGTTGACTTTTCTTCAGCCTACCCCAACTACATAAAACTGGATGCAAAATATTCTGAAGAAAAGTGGACACATGGTGATGGAAAAATACAAGCTAAACTTTCTCTACATTGCAATTCACTTTTAGTTGAACTGACCCCATGGTGTTTGATATCCAATCAAACAAATATGGTTTTCTGCATCATGTCTCCAGATGGAGCAGTAACAATAATTCAACCTGGTAAAATTGAAATCCCACATTATTTTTCCACATCATTTCAGCTTCGTACAAGCTCTAGCTCAAGCAGTGGATGGCTCACACTTAAAAAGGATGAAGAAAATGATCACCCATCTAGATCCGGAAAAATCAGCAGTACACATGTCCCATACAATGGTTCAATGCCGGTGTTACTTCGTAAAAACAACACAGTACTTGATGTTTTAGTTGATTCTCGTCTCAGTTATGGTCTTCGTGTTCTTACAATCTCCCCAAGATGGTGGTTTGTTAATGCATCACAAGACCTCAGCCACCTACAAGTGTTAGGATGCACAAATTATCATGAGCAGCAGCTGTTAAGGAAAAACAAACTAGTAAATGTGAAGTCGGATTCTCCAGTCCCATTGCTGAAGTGGAAAATGCATCCAGAAAGCTCATCAGAGAGCTCAACAAGTGATGATGCAGGGGCACAAGAGCATCCACCAGATGCAACAGCAAACACAGTTATAACTTCATCTGCTGATACAACATCATCGTTTCTTTGTGTCAGTCATGACTTGAATGATGGTTCATTACAATCTTGTTTTATTGACCGGACTATATGTGTTTTCTCCCAAAACCTTGTAGCAGCTGTGTCCGTTGAGAATTATTTTCGTAAGAGAATGGTTAATTTGCACAAAATCAATGAAAATGTTATAACAAAACAATTGGTTCTGACAAAATATGAGCACAATGATATGGTATACCTGATATTAAATGACGTCAGTACGGAAAAATATGTTCTTTACAATCACACCAACTGTGTTTTACATCTTCGTGAAATATCAGACTTATTCTCCCAGTCAAGCTTTCTTGAACTTAAACCATCAGAGTATATTAGATATGAAAGTTTCATGGATGCTGAAATGTTTCCGAGGTGTTTAAGAAACAATCGCTCCATTAAAATGCAGCTCTCCAAGGGTGGTGTTAACAAATGGACAGAAATCCTTATTTCTCGCAAACCTGTGATTGTTGAAATTGATATACCCGGTCTTGGACCTTTGAAGTGTACTACGACTACAAGTAATGGAAGTATTCAAGTTCATTTGGGTGAAAATCCAACTTTTGCAATTACTACTGATTTACCAACACAAAAATATTCACTTTTATCCCATGTAAATGGTTTAAAAATACTATTTTTTGATGATTTAATTAACCATACCTACTGCATAGACATGATGCAAGCTAATTTTGATGATGTAACAGTCACCCTTTGCAACGAACTTGAAACAAAAAACTGGATTGCTAAGTTGTCCTTGTCCAATATTCAGGTTGACAATCATGCATTCCCAGAGACCGATTTCCCAGTTTTTATATCGTCCATACCAACCAATCAAAATCAGTTGTTTCTATTAACCATTACCTGCACCGAAAGATTTCAAATCCTTTCTACAGATCTTCAATTATTGCCATTAGAAGTTAAAATAGAGAGTTCTTTTGCACAAGCATTGTCCAATCTTCTACAATCATATATGGACTCGGTTAAAGGGGACGACAATAAAGTTACAAACAATCCTATGTTTCCACTTGCTGTAAAGCATGAACAAAAAGTTGTCAGTGCCCCACTACGATTTCAGTCAATCACAATTCACGAAACCATGGTAATTCTAAGTTTCCGTGCTGCGGTAAAGTTGTATGTTTCAATTGATCGTGGTGTGCTTTCATTTTCTAAATTCTCCTGTAAAGATGTTGACACAACAATGGGTGAATTGATGCAAGAATTAATGAGACATTACTTTGCTGACACTGTATATGGTGCTGGATGGGTCATAGGCTCACTTGATTTATTGGGCAACCCAGCCACTGCACTGCGAAGTTATGCAAAAGGAATGAGTGATTTCTTGTTGATGCCTTATGAAGGATTAATGATTGGTCCGACAGCTTTTGTGGGTGGTTTTACAAGAGGATTTTCATCCTTGCTGCGCCACCTCTCCTCTGGAACTCTACGCTCTGTCACCAACATCGCCTCAAGCATCTCAAGAAATCTGTCCAAGGAGCAAAAGATGCAGCAGCGGTATTTTAAACTACCAGGGGAGACTTCATCCATCCCAGTTCTGGATTCAGCAGACCAGGAAAACAACAGCCCTAATGTCGGATTGGTATCAGGAATTGGAAAGGCTCTTGTTGGGGTTGTTACCAGACCCTTAGGTGGAGCTGCAGGTGTACTATCTCGTGCCGGAGAAACCATTATTGAAAAGGTTGGTCTTGAAGACCATAAAACTTTGCGGGATGAAACACAGTCACACAAAATCTCAAGCTATCCTAATTCTGCATCAAAGTTTAGCTTAAAAGTTATCACAGAAGATGTATTGGTTGATGAGTTGTTGCTACTGGAGTGTGAAGTTATCAGTGCAAATGGTGCAGGCTTTAAGTCCCTCTTAGTTCTTTCACCAACCAATTTATACATAGCAAGATCAGAAGATGACGAAATTGAATCTGTTTTGCCAAACAAAGATATTGAACTTTTTCTATCTGAAACTCCCAACAAATGTTCGCTGTCTATCCATCAGGTTGAATCTGCATCATCTGAAACAAATGCCCCTTACCCAGAAAAAGTGGCTGACTACCTGGGCGTGAACACACTTTTAAATGACAATGTAACCACTGAAGCAACCTCTGAAATAAAATACACAGCCCATGTTTCAAGCAAAACAACTGCAGACTTGTTCCTCTCAACTTTTAATTTGGTTAAACTAAAATCAAACAAGTTCTCTTGGTAGTAAATCCAATGTACTGCTGGTCCCAAGAAATGTAATAATTCATTGTGTATTATTTGTCGTATTTAGTCTTGTGGTCAACCAAAAAATGTTGTTATTATATAAGATATGCCAGTATATTTTTTAAATTATACCATTTGTTGTATATGGTATTACTGTATTATTGATAAATAGTTAATATTATATGTTCAGTGGTGCCTTGTTATATATACATTTTTTTAAATACAATTTAGTATTATGACTTAAAAAATTCTGTTTAAGGTTTATTATGTAAATATTGTATAATTTCTACCAGCAAAATCTATCAGTACCGATTTGTATTGTGCATAGACAAGCCACAACTATTGTAAGACTTCTAAACGGAATTTTTTCAATGAAGAATGTGAACTTTGGATGTAATAATGAGATGGAAAAGTTATTATAAATATGTGATCCACAATGTATTATGACTGTGTAGCTAATTATACGCTTTGCTTAATTTTGAATGGTGGTCCTGTTTAATCAATAGATTACACAGTATACAAAAAACCAACTTATGTATTTCAATTTCCTCTCTAAAGAACTTCTTAAAGAAACTATTTTTTAAATGAAGAAAATATTTCAATATTTTACCCATGAAGCAGACCAGCTCACAGCCTGCATTTGCTAAAAGAAAGTGGATTTCTCAAAAGATTTAATTCTAAATACATTCCCAGCTGTTTGTAGTTTAATACTTTTGATACTTATTCGCATTTTGATATTCTTTTAATTTTAATGCATAGTATATGTTATTATTGTAGCAGTAATGTTTATATAGTCTTTCTGTATTACTTACCAAGAATAAGAAAATGTGCAATACACCTTAGTAATACCTTTTAAGATTATTTAATAAAAATAGTCTTTATATATATGAATATGTACTTTTGTTTATTTATTCAACTTACAGGAAGTTAAGCTGTTAAATATCAAATGGGAGTTGACTGG
>CH000134.1:403143-425310 GCA_000149265.1 Ciona savignyi | reverse complement strand
AATATCATACAGTGACACAGGTATAAAACGCGAGAATAATAAGAGCACATATGATATTCCATATTATCCTGTTTGACAAAATAATGTAAAAGGATGTACGAAAGTTAACACGGTTAATATTAGGAATACCGAATCTGTGATCAAAAAGTTACTGGTAAATACGTTTAGTATTAAAAGGTTTAAAGGGTATGACAGTAATGAAACTAAAGATGCTATCCCTATGGACAGTCCATTAAGTTTTCCATAATGTTGACTCGGGAATGTAGTTGCAATAAACGAGCCTTGGCCAGCATAGAGAAAGCTTCTAGCTACATTTTGTAGAATAAAGGTTATGTATTGTATCTCTAAAACAGGTACTAGTACAAGAGCAGAGAATACCGTTGAAATTAAACTTGTGAATGCAATAGTAAAAGAAATTCCTCGTTTTCGAACTGCACTCACGGAGATAGTGGAATGCTTGAAATAATAATTTGTCATCAAATCGGTCATTAGTCCACTAAATGGAGCAAACAGAACTCCAGTTAATTGTATAAAACCAAATGCTGTGACATATGCGCTCTTGACCGACACATCTTTGGTCAGAGTACTGAGCCATTGATTCATCGTGGCGTAGAACGACAAAAGTCGGAGCTGGAGTATACTAAGGTACACAATATTAAACCAGTATGAAAAATCATTCAGGCATGAAAGAAATGTTTCTTGTCCACTCATTGGATTTTGTAAGAGAGGTGAACAATCAGGATATATAACGTTTTCGTCAGCTTTGGACAATGTTCTCTCATCCTCATCGTTTCGCATGTTTTCATCTGGAGTTTCGCAAGATAAGCAGCAATCTACTAGACCATAGCGATAATGTTCGGCGGGGCAAAACGGTACGTGCATTTTCGGCATTAGCACAAAAGTATAAAGAACTGAAAAACATAACAGAGCACCGTAGAATATAAATATATAGCTTACTGAAGCTCCCCACTGGTAGGCTATTTTCATGAGAACCATTACCACAGCCGATGAATCAAATGCACCGCAAATTGTCGCAATCATTGTCGACTGAGCCGATTTACAGAAGTAACCGATCGGTGTGTTTGAGATCAATATAGTAAAACTGCTGATGGTCAGAAGTGGCATTGCTATGTAAATTAACCACGACACTTGCGGTGACGAATAAGCCACCAACGCACATGAAACGATAAATGTGGTTATTCCAACTGTGCGAAACTTCCAAGTTCCGAAACGGTCAAATAGATAACCCAGCGGAAATGTAGAAACTCCCCCCACTGTAGTCGACAAGGTAAAAACCAAGTTCAGGGCAATGTCCTGACTTGTGCATCGCGATTGTGGCAAAATGTCGTTGTTACCAGAATTATTGACATTAATGTTGGTGGTATTTTCTGCGTTGCAATATTCCGTAAAGTAACGTTCTTCTTTGAAAACGAAATCGAGTGAAGGCCAACCAAAGATCACACCTCCAAATAACACAGTGTCGATCACAGCAGAGATAACAGATATTTTTTGTTTTATCTTCATTTTAAAAGAGTCCTAAGTACTTTACACATTTCATTTCACAAGAATGTTTTTACTATTTTTGAGTAGAGAAATAATTGCTTTGTCTACAAAATCTGCCCGCATGAATTGCTTAAATTTTGCGCAGCCCAAGGGGTTTAGGATGGGGTACTCGTGTTTTAACCGAGGGTGGGAAAACGACTATAAAACGACCAAAATAACACGTGCTCTTAGTTGGATTACAGGCGCTATATTTTCGTGGGGTTTATACAACATAGGTTTCTGGTATCAATTTAACGACATTTTCGCTGTCGCTTCAACTTGCTACCACCAAACCAAACGGCTAGTCTTGATGGTCAAAACACCCGAGCCTTACTTGTCACCGCGGATAAATATTGGTCAGATGTGTTCCTAACCTCTTACAACAAACATTAATAACAAGTAGCCTTCTCGTTCACCTGCTTGCATACTGTAAACAGAACCTATACAGATCTACATTTTATCCAATAAACATCAATATATTGACGCTATTTTTATGAACTCCCGGCATTATCACGGCTGGGCTTACAAAAAATGTTTTGTTCAACTTAACAATCTTATGAAGCTTACTTCACAGATCTTAACTTATTTTTTACCACCACTAATGTCTCCTTTGATACACATATGTTTGTCAGTTTTTCCTTCGACTTAAGTACTCACAATGAGGCCATATATGCAAGAGTGGCTTATATACTAAGCATAATCCGATTATCAAGTTACTTTGAAACCTTATGATGTAAACACAAGTACGACTAAGGATTTAAAAAATCTTAATTAAGTTAATGTCTCTGCTTTGTTAAAACCGACTTAAACGAATGCTCTTACTAAATTTAAAAGCTAAAATAAATGCAAAGTAGCATATATTGAAATAACTAAACAAACAAATAAATCAAATGTGCAACAGTAGTGTTAAGATAGCATAGACCTCTTTATCCCGGAATATGAAAAAGACCCATGGTGTCATACAGCCTGGATAAACGGCTTAAAGGAGAAAAAAGTCGGGTTAGGAAAGCTGTTGTCGCAAGCTAAATTTATTGAAGAAATTGGTGCTGTTTTTTTTAGCCCATTAACCCACTTTGTTTGTGCTATTCGATAACCGACACTCTACGTATAAGATTATCGTTGCTTACCGAAATTTGTTTTGTCAAAAAGGTGTTTTGCTCGTCAGATTTTATCCACGAGAAGTTCACAAGCTGGATTAAATATATTTTGGGTGAAATGAACACAACAAAAAAGCTGTCTTAAACTTGACTGATCAAGGAAAGCATGCCTTAACTTTAATGTTAATTAACCAGTTTTTGGAAAAGGCCTACCACTCCAAAGTAATCAAGATATTGATACTGGCTTAAAAGTATTAAATCGATAAAGGTAACTCAATAACATCATATATTTAATCTAGAAAAACAGAACAAAAATAAATTTCTTGTATATGTCACCAAAATTAAAGAGTAGAAATGTAAAATTAATAATTAATTAGTTTGAGCATATTGTTTATATGTATATTAAACACTTTACAATTTTTTCTTATAGGTGATTAGTTGTGTGTCTGTCAGCAGGTACCGACGCAACCATTCAACTGAACTGTACATTATTACAACCCAATAGTGCTCGGAACGGTGTTAAAGTAATTTCTCCAATGCACCCATTGGAATCCATTTCCACATTCTCTTGTCAGCAGAAATTCAGTACTGGGCGTACGAGGAGTCCAATACATGAAGTAGAAGTTACACATTTCGTCTGTGTGTTTTGCACCGGTCCACGTGGTTCGGTTTCGAAAGTTATGCATAACGCACCTCGCAGCCTTGGAGATAAAACAAACGATTAGACAAACGTTTAACTGACAGATGTTGCATTCATTCAGTGGATACTTACAGCTTTTCTAATATAAAAGTTACATATGAAATACTAGAGAGTGTCAACCTAGGGTTATAGAGTGTGCCCTAAAGACCTACAATAACAAAAATAAAAGTAAATCATTCCAGGGGAATTAAATCATCCCAGGGGAAACTGACAAAAAAGGGATTTTTTTAGATTCTCTCACTTATCCTACACCTCTCATGTCTCTTTAGGAATATAAGTATGATCGATGTTCGTTTTTCCGCACTTTCGTTGCAGGTTATTCTTTGACAGTCAATAAAAAATATATAAATACCAAAGCAAATATAATCCACTATTACATCCCCTTTAAAGAAGCTAAAAAATTAAAACCAACAAGATAGATAGATAATTTTAACATGAACAGATAAGATGCTATTTTTTACCCACTTTAAATAGTATTTCGGGTGGGGGGCGGGGGGCACTAAAACTCTATTCTATTCAAAATGGTAATCAGTCTGCTTGGTAAACACATAATGGTTATCCCAAGAATATTAACACGACGGTGGTTGACGGCATGTTTTCTGAAGTTTGGTTATTTTTAGTTCATTATTTTTTGTTTTTCGATATTTTAGAAATAAAAAAAAAACAATTTACTTTAAAATTAAAAAATAGTTAAATAATTATTATATAAAACGGAACAATAAAGATATTCATATAAAAGCTCCCGGTTTAACCCCAAAATCCCCCAAAATGTAAAAATAATTATAATACACTTTTACCACGTGTATAAAGCATTTTGGTTATTTAAAGACGTCACAAATTGGTAAATCATTTTACTAACCCCAAACCTATCTTTAAACGTTTTTTTCCGAAAAAAATCAATGAACTGAACCACAAGCGAGCCCTTTAACTCCTCATATAAAAAGGAAGGAAATATCCAAGCGAAAAAATGGGAAAACGAAAAAAAACGGCAAAATAACGACAGTCGTTAGAACACGTCTAAAAACCAATCAATTATCAAGTTTCGTTATAATTAGACGTGGCCGCTAAACCCACATCAATAAATAAATAAAATAAATAAAATTAAATTAAACTTTTATACATGTGTATTAGTCGTTATTTACATATATAGTCGTACATGTAGTCGTATTTCTATAAGCGTCAAAATGAGTTTTACAAATAAAGGGTAGTTAACACTCTTAAATTAAGTGGAATTTCAGCTTTTTTTAAACTTTAAACTTCCTCCAAATTAGACCCACACCTACTGCAAAAGCGCCTATATGCTGTGCGAATTTTTAATTTCATATATATATACAACGTAAAAATCATAAACTGAACTAATCTTATCTAACCGATAAATTAAGCTAAAATGTTTTAAGCAGTGACCAGTAATGCAACATTTAATAGGCTAACGTGTAAAACTAAGTGCTTTCCCTTCAGTAAACTACGAATAAAGCATAAATAAATTATACAAAACACCTTAGCTTTATAACAGTCCCAGCCAAATTTTTTTATCACATTTCCCTAACCAAAATGTTTGCCCACTCACCACCCAATCTCCTTTTTTTATCACCAACTTCTTATTCTTAACCGGATAAAATGCTTCAGGAAGCTGTGGGTTCTTATGCCCGATGAGACTCCATTTATCATCCTTGACTTTGAACCCCATCACTTGAACTCCGAGCTTGTGAGTGTGCGTCCGAAACGCAAAGGGATGCATTACAACGTTGCCTTTGTACCTGCAAATAGCAAATTTATGTTGCGATATTTATTCTGGTTTCCATCATTTCTACAATATCTGTGCGTAAGTAAAAAAGCATACCGTCTTTGATTTAGCGGGTAAATATACGTCCCCTAAAAAAAGACACACAGTTATACAATTAAAAAGGACGTAAATGTATGACATAGGCCTGCCTATGACCGATGCTTACTGGCAAACTATGTCCCAGTTACTAGTTGTTTTAGGTTTAATCGACTCGTAAGAAGTGGACGCAATATAAATCCCAGCTACTTTTGGTTGTGGGGTTGATGTTGCTAGTGCTGTCACTTCAATATGTTCAGTTCCTTTGGCTGAAATATCAGAATTATTTATATAAAATATATAAATATATAAAATAAATGAATAAAAAAGTAAATAGTCTGTTTGCTCACCGTTAAACTTTTTATTGTAAAAAAGATTCCTGCCAATTCGATAGTGCAATATTAGAGTTAATCGACAAATTTGATTACTAATATAATAATTTAACAATAAAAAACAAAATAGAACCCAAATTTTTATATTAGCTGTGGTTGTTACAGCTCTGTGTTAATTTACAAATAGGTAAATTAAATGGTAACAACTTTACTCGGTCACACGCAACCTACATTAGTTAAAGCATGATTTGGGTATGTGGGCGATGGATGTTGGTACAGATATTTATGTGTTTTAGTTTAGGGTTACTTAGTAAGTAAATGAAATATGTCATTCAAAATGCGTAACGTTGGCCCACTTTCCACCCCCTTTCTTGCCCACTTACCGTTTGCAGCTTTTTTTGACTTGAAATGAACTTGTAGTACCAGGTAGTGGAACGCTGTACCACGCCCCACACGAAACCCTACCCCAGGGGGGAGGTTAAAAGCAGGAGCATCTTTTGCCCAAGCCCAAACAAGGTTCTCGTGCGCCGTGCATATACTCCCTGTTGGTAACCCACTTGTTCCAGCAGTCGATGACATACTACCACAATCCCTGTTTCAATTGAATATTTAAATTCACGCCAGTAGCACTTCAGATAAATCTATAGCTCCAGCTGGGGCTTGATGTGAACGCGTGGACATCACGTATCGCTCCAGAATTATTTTGTTATAAGCTTAAACGTTTTTTTGTTATCGATTTGGTTTAATTCTGGTCGGTGAGCAGGATTGGAAAAGAAGTAAGCGATACCCAAGCAGCCTATAGTTTGTTGAATTACAATTGCAACATAAATGTAATATTGAATATTTATTTTAATTCGCAGTAAAACCGTATAGCAATTAAGAGTTTATTACGTCATGTTTATGTATGAAAAATAAACGACGTTTTTTTAGTTTGACGTTTTGATTTCGCATGTACAAAAAATTCTCAGATCTAAAATTTGATTTACTCCTTTAATTTATTAACCAGTCTTAAGATAAAATCTGGATTTGCCGCTGCTTATATTGATAGCTAAACGTATACATAGGCTAAATAAGGATATTTAAAATGTTATATATATATATATATGTTGTTAATATGTATATATAAAAAAAATCATATTAGTTCATTTACCACACGGGTGCATCCATATCACCAGGTGATCCACATGCAAACAACAGCATATGGTGGGCTACGTTCTGCGTTGCGTGGGGAACGTATCCGGCTGTGGGCATTCAACTACTTTAGAATCGTATTTCATAATGAGTTATAGAAATACAATTATTTAACAGAAAATTGGTTTAACTTACTGATATATAAGCTGCTGTTGACAGTTGGCATATGTGCTTTCGTGCACAAATACGTATCGTCCTAAGATAAAACCACATATTAAGGTAAATTTTTTGTTTGATTTATGATTACCTTTGGAATTGTAACATGTGGCATTCGAACGTGCAAACTATATCTGTTGGTTGCTTCTCCGGTTGACACGCTAAAAACACTTGCTGTTAATGCAAATTCAATACAAATACGATACAACGTTGTTTTTAGCCAAGAAGGCTTCATAATTAAATATGTTTATTTTCGTTTAATAAATATATCCATTTTCAATTAAACAATTTTGTCTACTTTGAATTAGAAAATGACGCTTATATAAGTATATACTTGAAGGATGCTATTGGGCATAAATGTTATCAATGAAAATCTGGTGAACTGTAAACAAACAACAAAATAAAACTGACTAAAAAAAATATGATTTTAACTTCATTATACGGTAGGCTAAATACCATTATGCAATGCATGCAAAATTGATCATTCCCTTATTTAAATGCTGACTAACCGTTGTTTAACGCTGTCTTTGAAAACCGTTTCGGCCATCTCCAAAGACTTTGGGTCGTTGACAAGTTCCCAGAGGTCCCCTCCATCAACGGCGGAATCAGTTTCTTCTTGTGTTTCATGATATTTTCCAAATTCGTTAGATCCGATTATTGATAATATTGAAGCCTGTACATCCTCAAACCAGCCGTAGCAGTTTTGACAAAGAAAACATAACAAAATACAGGTTGTTATGGAAGTTTCCATCGTGTTTCTTTTACAACAAATGTAAAATTGATCTACCAACTGAAATCCTAAGGGCATTAAGCGACGTTTGGGGACATTGTGCGTTTTTTTCTTTTTCATTTTTTCGTGCAAAACTGTCTACATAATGTCAAAACGCAGAGTGTTTTGTTACTGTTGTAACCTATACAATGGTAACTAGACGAATTGAACGCAATTGTTTCTATATCTAAAGCATATTTTAGCTAACTCGAAATAGTATAAACTGTATACCCGCTTATGAATAATGCCTTGATTATACCTCTCGTTTGTTTAAACAAAACTTAACAGCAGCTGGAGAACGGGAAGCAATTATAACTTCGTGCGTATTGACGTGAACAGCTATTGAATTCTTTACATATACTGCGCCTGGTGTGAATTATTGATTTATTAGTAAAATAATCTTCTTGCCGCACGTGCTTTGTCAACGGCCCATCTCGACAAAGGTTAATAGCCATGTTAACCATTTCGATTTATTGATGTAAAAAAATTCTGGACAGGAAATCGTTTTGTTTCTGTCATTATTCAAATTTTTTACACATCTTTTCATTTCCTTAGGCTAACATCGCTAAAGTCGGTGCATATTAAAGTTTTGTCTTTGGTGTAACCCGCCAGTAATATTCCTTATTTTATACGTCACGAAATATTTTCAGATTTTTTGAACATATATCATACTATTACTATTTTTATTTTATTTGGGACATGCAAAACCTTACTTTGCATGTACATTGCTAAATATCTAAGATTCTCGTGCTTGAATTTAAAAAGCTGTTCCTTTAAGCGCCAGCTTATAACGAATTTGAATATAAAAATTGTAGGTTGAAATAAGCAGGAAATTGTAGTCTATTGTTTTGTCAGTAAGCGGTACTGGCAACGCGTCGTTGAAATGTCAGTCGAAATAGTATCAAATGGCCAGGAATTAACAGTCAGCAATAAAAAGTCTGTGTTATTGCTGTCGCAATCAATTATAAATCCAAATGTTTAGAGTGATGTAGTCTTGATAGTAAATGCTTTCTTGTGTGTCTGTGGGTAAAATCAACTTTAAACGAGGAAACCGCAGAAACACATGAGCATTGTGTTGGTTTACCTGCAAAACCTTAGCTATTTGAAGTCTGCTACTTTATGTACTTTAGTCTGCTACTTACGACCAGTAAGAATGAGGACAACAAGAGAACGATAACATTTTATGCATGGTATCTCAGCTGGAGTTTCCAGCAGCCTAGTCGTGTTTTACATAAACAAAATACTTTAACCTGCGCCGAAGGATGGTATTAGTCTAGAACAGTGGTTCTTAAACTTTTTCAGTCGCGCCCCCCTTGAGATTTGTGATTCATGCTCACGCCTCACCTACTCAAAAATCAAATTTACCAAAAATAGAACAATAATTTATTTGCCATTACTCTGCTTAGTGTGAAGGATGCAACTGTTTTTGGGAAACTAGTCGTTTAATTTGAGGCTTTGCTGAAGACAACGAACATCAAAGATCCAGTTTGTTACGACATTTTGTCTTTATACTCACAAGTCCCGAAAATCCACTTTAACATAAATATGTCACTGTCATGCTCGCGCCCCCCTTGAGAAGCTTTCACGCCCCCCAAGGGGGCCGCGCCCCCCGGTTTAAGAACCCCTGGTCTAGAACTTAGTTCGAAATAGGCAGTTTATGGCAAATGTCAAGGTTTATTATGGGTGTTTTGTCTGTCGTACCGACATAATTGGCTGTTAGCGAGATCGTTCCAAGAAAACTAGAAGGAACAAAAGAAATCGCTAAATGACGAAGGACGGTCTAAATTCACGATGCGATCAACGCATCTTCTAAATTCAACGTGCGGAGATAATCCATTGTATCGAGCGCAAAAATAATCTATTGTGCGTTTTTAGATATTCTGCATCGCATTTTTTCCTTGGACCCAAATCGCATATAAAAGACCTCATTTCATCAGAGAGAGACAGACACGGAGATGTCTAGGCTTACAGCACTGTGTTCCAAATCCACAGTATGTATAGCCTAGGCTCTTGTGGCCTCCAGGGCGGGAATACGCTTAACGTACCCTCCAGCCCGTCCCCATTTATAAAACTACGTAGCCGGTTATGCTTATGTATTATTTTACTTGTACCGTTGCGTTACCGGAGTCAAACAAACAATTAATAATAAAGCTAAACTGCTACCCGTCTACCTTGTAAAGTCAAATTAGTTATTATATTAAATAAGCAGCCGCTACATGTCCACCCCGTCTAATGCTGGTCATCCACAGTACTTGACGCGCTTCACTGAACAATATCTTTCACGGCCTTATGTCGTATACTTTTAAATCGTTTCTATGCAATTTTGCTTACGGGATGTGTGTTTGCTGTTTCCTGCTCCTATTTTATAATTTGTCTCACTTGCTACTATTGGTAACTATGGCAAAAGTCTAAAACTGCTGCAAATCGTCAATACATACAGACACTGCAATAGGTCTGGAATTCCGACTGTGGGCACGAGGTAAACTAACGATTGCCTGTGTGTTAACGTCCGCTGCATTTTTCCATTAATATAAATAAGAAACGGGTATGTCACATATATTCCAACCTATTGAATAATTATTTTAAAAGTCCCATTCACATTATCTCTGTGTCTCAGAATAACATTGGCCATCGAACAATCTCATTCAATTTTGTTAACCTGTGTCTATTCTACAAACAGAAAATGCCTTATTCAACCAAGTGGTGCTATTTATAATGCTGTACAGGTGTGCGCAACTAATATACAGAGTCAGAAACTACAAAATACTGTTTCAATACTACACATAAACTAAATTATGGCAAAAACTAATCAGTTTTTGTGAAGATATTAGATTAGACAAAAAATTATTTCACCATGGTTTGGCACAAAATGCATTGAAGAAATGGGAAATTAGAGCTGCCAACTACTACGTTTAAAAGCGATGCCCGGCAACACTTATATAGATGATAAATTTAGTCTGGTACTCGATACGTGTGTTGTCATATGTGAAAGAAGTTGCCTGAGCTTCCAAGTGGTAGGTGCGAGCTGTGTTCAGTGCACGAGTGGTATACACCACACCTTTGTGGTTTGACGTGCGAATGTCAAACGGTCCCTGGAAAGTGTTCTTTGCCACAAACCTGAATAAAATTAGTGTGAATTGAAGCATAGGTAAGCGTGTAGGACACACAAGGTTCAGCACATTTTTGGTACAATATCCATGTTCATCTCTAAAGTGAACACCACACGATGACGTTGTAGTAATGTGATAATTACCATTACCAAATTTATATATATATATATATAAATTTATATATATATATATATATATAAAATAACAAAACACAAATTGTTATTTGACAGTCAGCTGGTATGTTTTAATCTGTCATTACAACTGCCTAAACTTAAAGAAAAGTGTTTACTAAACATTAAACATCATAGTTATGAATATTGCCTACTGTGAGTATGTACTTGATCACCACAAAACTAAAATTTGCATGACCTTACAGTCTTACCAATTTTGTTGTGACTGTTATACCTGGTATTTCTATGCAGTTGGTCATCGCTTGTGTACACAGCGAGTCGTACCAGGTCTTGGTTTGCACCGATACCGAAAGGAAGCGCAACAGTTTTATACTCGATTGCATAACGCGGCTGGGTGTGGCAGTTACGCCCAACACACTGCTTCAAGCAGTATTTGAGGGGTTAAAATATTATACAAATTTTGTCACTGTGCTGCAGGCAAACCAGCCATTGGCGACAAAGTTGTGTCCTTTGGCAAAGCACTTCTAATAAAACTAAAGAAATAGGTAATATTTTTTTAGTGTTTTCCAATTGTTGTGTAAATCATGAATATTATATTCTAAATTCGGTAAAAATAGATTGATACGATGTTGAAATTGAGTTTTTACAAAATGTCAAGCACATAAATAGCTAGTTCTTTTGTATCAATTAAAAAAATATATAAATATATATAAAAGGATCAGGCAAAATGCTATCCTGGTAGGAATAAGCAACTTTGCATATTAAGTTGAGTTGTCATAGCCAATAAAGTGTGTCATACAATAAAGATGTTACTTGAATTTTTATGTGTACAAATTAAACATGGGAGTCAACAATGTACACACGCAAGCATAATGTGACTAGTTTCGAACGCACAGCCTCATGGTTATGGTCCTATCCACTATTATTTTAACAACTAAGTCGTTCGCTACTTACCCATTGGAAGAGACCCTCACATAAGATGGGGGGCATGGGGTGTTGATACATGTCACTGAACCACGCTTATTAAAACACATCTGATTTGGTAAGCAGTGCATTAACCCTTCAGCACATTCGTCGATATCTATTGTATAGGAAGACAAGAGAGAAAAAAAGAACAATTATTAGGGTTTATTCAGTAAAAAAGTTGGATTAAATCAAAAAATCTTTAAATAAAATGCTAGTAGGAAAGTAATTGTATTTTTTAGTTGTAAAAATTTGAAAGAAAAATGATAAAACCTTAATCAAAATTAAAATAGTAGTTGTCAACACTCTATGCTTTGATATCTTGAATTGGCCATATGTTAACAAAAGTTACTTTAGTGATATTTAATGGATTATCTAAATTCAAATTGGAGATACCCGTATCATGTAAGAAAATCCACATTGAAGAATTAATGATAACTTCGGAGGAAATGTGTGTTTATGAATTGATTATAAGTTTCTTCAAATGCTTTGTTTACATGATCCAAATTTTAGAGCTATTGTAAAATATAGATTTTTGTACAGCTCACATGCACAACCTTGTGGCTGGCGGAGAAATTGTGCTGTACACACTAAAATTTAAAATAGTTTTACACATAAGTAGCTGTGTTAGCTTGCCAATGATTGAATGTACAATAAGTAAAACATTTAAACTAATTAAAGAGATACATGAAGAAGCAAGTATCAACGAAGACAAAAATCTTTCCAATAAAAGTTTATCCTGAAAGTGTATTTAACATTTATAAAAAAAACAAGTAATACCTTCACAATTTCTTCCGTTGTCAGCAACTCTATAGCCACGCGGACACAAACAGCTGTAACTACCAAGCGAATTGTTGCAGCTGTACTGGCAGATTCCAGACAACTCTCTGCACTCATCAATATCTATGCGAGATAACAAGTGGTGATAAATATTCTTGAACGGTTGGAAATTGTTAAATTGGATGAAAGCCTTATCGCAATTCTTCAAATTTACCAATTGAATACAATATGTTCTTTTGACTCTTTAGTGTGATGAGGAGAAATAAAATAAAAAATATATAAATTGTGAAATACTTGAAATGATGCAAATATAATGCAAAATCAGATTTAATATCTTCAGGATTGAGGTTACTGTTTTTTAATTCTGCAGTACAGAAAATAATTAAAAAATACTGATTCGAGAGTTGATTATAAAAGAAAGACTTGCATGCAGGTAAAGTTAGTTTAACAACAGTACACCACGAATAATATGTTTAATACACTGTTCTTGTCTTTCACAAATATTGATTATAAAGTGATCATCAATTATTACTAATTTGTCTGCATTTATATTTTTATTCAAGTTAAAAAATCGACATAAGTATGTTTCATTTATGAGATTGTTTCAAAAAAAAAAAATGGTTTAAATAAAATACTGCGAATGGCAAAATACACGGAATTAAGTTTTGTATCGTTCACTTGTCTGTGTTTACAAAATGCTGGAAGTCATGTTAAGCACTTAAACGTTAGGCAATTTGGAATGAACACAATTATTTTTAAATTAATTTGGTTATTTTCATGCAGGTTAGTGAAAAAGTAAGAAAAGGAAATTGAAGGGCCATGCATTGGTTGTACCTCTGCATTGTTGAGCAGAATAGCGGTAACCTGTGCCACATCGTGGGTCTCTCAGGGTGAATACTGGGTTGAAAATACGATGGTTGTGTTGTGAGATAAGGGTGAGAGTCCCACGTTGGGGGAGGATGGGTGTTTGGACGGGTTGGATAACATTACTGGGTAGACGAACGAGACCAACACATGATTTGTCATCTGCGAGATATCGCAACCCCAGTGGACAAATGCACTCAAATGAACCAATTGTGTTGACGCACTCGTGTGGACACGGGCTCACTCTGTAGTCGAGGCACTCGTTGATGTCTGTGATGTCACAATGGATCGTGCAAAAACGAAAGCAGCGAAAGGATAGGGAAGGAACATGAAAGAAAAGAGAGAAGCGTTAGTGATACATGCAAACACTCCAAAGCAAAAGCACACAGCAACCATTCAAACATAATTTGCTTCACAAAACAAATGTAAAAATTACAAAAATATTGTTACAGTTTACACATAGAAACATCTCCAGAAATTAAACTGTGGGAATACACATAGCACTATTAACCTGTGGATCAAGTAGGATTCAAATCTGTTTAGAAAATTATTTTTAATGAAGCTTACCAACACAAGGTGGTTGGATGCCCGATGCCTTGAATCCTGGTCGGCAATCGCAAGTATATCCACCCTCAGTATTTTGACACTGCATCCCAACTCCACACTCATGTCTACCAGTTGCGCATTCATCAATATCTATGATTAAAATGCATTTAAACGAGACCTGGGTGATACGTCAGCACGAGAACCCGAAAGTTCTAAGTGAGAACAAATGTTAACAATGTGTGGAAAACCCAGAATATTATTCATATAGTTTCAACATACATTAATTATGTAGTTACAACAGTCACAATCAATATCGCATTAAACTGTATGATGTATCAACTTGACTCTGAATGAGAATTGTAACTTATGACAAGACAGGCACCTTTTAAACATTGATCCACCACCAAATTAAGTTAAATGTGGATTTAGATACTTTATTTATTTTCCTGTACAATGTAATCAAACATTTTTTCCATTTATTTCATCAAATCTTTCATATAATAAAATTATTAACACAAGTTTTCCCCATATCAACTTACCAACACACACAGAGAACAGATTTTTTTCCATCCCCTTTGGACAGTCATCTATGCATCTGTAGCCACCATCGCTATTTTCGCAACGTTGGTCCGACCTGCAGGCCCTACTGCCCGGTCGACATTCATTGATATCTGAAGATTATAAAAGCTTGGTTAATGGTGAACATGTGTGGCCACAATAAAATTGACAAAAATAATGTTTGCGGATTTAATGTTTCACGATTAAATTCGGGTTACACAGATGTTATTCTTGTGTTTTGCATTAAAAACACATAAGCAACCTGAAAACTCTGAGAAAAAATAATTATAACAACCATTTGTTACGACAGACATTTAAAAGCTATGCTATATGATTCTATTAATAATTGACTACGGTTGGATTCCTGTAATCAAATAACACAAATCTACATCTAACCATCCAGAAAAGTTTTTTATATGCATAATTTAAATTGTTCAATTTCAATAATTTTTAAAATCTATGCTATACCAATGCAACTATATTTCTGAAATTGTAATTTGGATCACAATTTATACATTTTTAATCAAATTACCAATGCATCTTCCGCCAGAGCGTTTCCGGTAACCGTGGCGACACTCGCACCGATATGAACCAATCGTGTTGTGGCAAACCTGGCTACAAACCCTGTCCTCTGAATCCTGGCACTCGTCAATATCTGAGGACAAAATATTCATGTGCAATAAAATGTCCAGTTAACTCGCTTCGTGAACATCTTGTTTAAAAGAACTGGAGTCAGTGTAAAAAGTATAGGTTTAAAAATGTATTATAAATGATATTATCAATAAATAGGTAGGAATGAAGATTTGTCAATAATTTAAAACCATTGTGGAATAACACAATTGATCCTCTGCATTAGAGCAATGGGTAATTTTTTTGAAAAATTTTAAGAGATCAACACACAACCTTCACACGTCCTGCCATTTTCCGATCTCTTGAGCCCAATGCCGCATCGAATCACACATCTGTATGAACCCAGTGTGTTAAGACACTCTGTTGTCGGTCGGCAGATATACTGTCCAGTTCCACACTCATCAACATCTGTGAAAAATTGAAAAAATGCTTTATTTTGTCTTTGTAATTTAAAAACTTTATTTCCAATATCTTTAAAGCAAAATATTGTGCTGTGATTAATCTCTTCTGACTGCTTAATTTACATTGCTGAAACTTACAGATTACTCTTTAAAATTAAACACTGGCATTTTTTATACAAGTAACTATACATAGTACACACTAAAAGAAAATGGCAGACTACGTATTTCAAGCAGTATCAAAAGGAATTGTAATATGAAAATAAAAACAAAGTTAATTAATGTGCATTTTCTACATGTATCTAATATCATCTATAAGATGCAAATAAATTTTTAAAAATATTTCTTTGTAAAACTCATAGAAACTAACCTTCACAGTTCCTGCCATCAGGTCCCATGCTGAATCCACCTGGGCAGCCACACACAAATGAGCCGGGTACGTTGGTGCAAGTGTGTGAGCACGGCCGATTAGTGGAACATTCATTGTTGTCTGTGGAAGTGGTACATCATAAAATTAGGAAAATGTCCATATAATTACATTGTTTAATGGTGACGCAAAATCTGAAAATGTTCTAAGGCTGCTTGTTTTTTATCACATTTCACCCATTGTACCATGCAGATTGCAACAATATCAGGAAGTTGACAGTGTGCAGCATTATGTCATGGGTTCATTTTCTAACACGAGTAATCATATATTTATTCCAATATATTCGTTACACTAAGATCTTCGATTGGTGTTTAAACAATCGAATAAACGACAATACTAAAAATATTTAATCCCATTAGTGCTTGATACGATACCCACCTCTGCAATATCTTCCGGACGATTCCAGCAAGAATCCGGTTGGGCATCTGTCACTTGGGTTACCAGGTCCGATCTGGACATCCATTTGGAAGCGAAGTTTCCTCAGCACCTCATCGTAGTCAACCACGATGTCCGTCACACTCAGTGTCTCAACAAGGAAAGGCATCTGGTGATGAGAAGATAATTCCGCATATGTTTTAAACAAAAATAGAGCCAAGTATCAAATGAAAACATTTTATTTGCATACATAATATTAAAAGGTGTCCTAAGCTTTACTGGGAATGGTATTTGATGATTACAAGATAACTGTCACTCACAGTATTGCCAGTTGATCTGCTTATTTTAACACTACAGACACCTTTGACATTGGCTATAAAATGTTTAAATATTGAACAAAAGTTTAAATAAGTATAAAGAGATAATGAAAATAATTCATGAAATTAAAAATAGTTTAAACAAATATTAGAAAAATAGAAAAAAAGTTGAAACTGACCAGTCCACGAGAGGAGTTGTACGTAATGGAATGGTTCCATGTATATGGCAGGATATAGCCATCCAACACCAGCAGTCGATCAGAGTAAGCATACAATTCACCAGCATCAGTTTGCAAGTAATCCTCTGTGTAGTCCTACAGGGAATTTGTACTTTAATTAGGAATGTTCAGTGCAATGGAACATTTAGAACACATATTTATATTGTTTGAGTTAATTTAATTGCATATAATGGCATGATATAGTATTCCAAAAGTGTCATTATTCTAATGACACTAATAGTTTTTCTATTCCCAGAGGGTAAAGTGTAGCATCTGACGTTATTGTGATTTATCCCAACTTGTTCTGTACAATTCTGGTCATCAAACCATTTTTTTCACTTTAAACAAATTATTCAATGGATATCAGTATTCTAAGGTCCTGGTAACTTCATTCAGGTTTGCTGTATTTTTATAATTTAGTTTCAAACATAAAGGTTAGTTTTAGTGTTTTGGTTTGCTTTGCTTATTTAAGGTATAGACCACATGACTCAATATCACAATTCGATATCTATTACAAGCTTAGTGATTCCTAAGCATATAAACACAATATCCAACTTACCTTGAGTTCTATGTCTGTACCCAGGTGCACCTCTGGAACAGTGCCCTCCAGTGAGACATCCATTTGCAGCTTTCCTTGTGAATTGACGCCATGAACGTGATGAGTCATCTTTACCACGTCGCCGCTTGCAAATTCAACCTGGTGGTTATTAGCACGTATTATTTTTTATGTTTAAAACAACTAAATTTTAGTAAGAAAATAATAAATGTTAAAATTTTATCTTTGTCATAGAAAATAAAAGTAAGATTGTGTTTTTCTGAAAAATTATTTATCATGCAATCTTTTACTCAAGGTATTATATATATATATATATATATATAATCCTATATACTATATATATATATATAGGATAATCAGTGTTTTACTTTAGGGAGGGAATAAGAGGTTTACTAAAAAAATTAGAAAATGATAAAGAAATGAAAAATATTATTTTCAGCAAAAAGCAGTTAGAAAGAGACTTACCATGACATCGCGGTTAAACTCTCCGCCAGTTAAGGTGTATCCATTATATGCCTCCTGTATCTCCCTAGCCATAGTCCAACCTATTGGACTTAGTATGGAGATTTGACTTTTCAATGCTGGACCTAAAAATATTTTTTTATAATTGAAGAGGAACAACTCGGCTGTATGTTGGTATTGCAGGTAATGTTTCTCTAATCATTAAGGTTTAAAAATTATTAAAAATAGGTTTTTATTTACCAACTGAAGGAGGTATATTATCCAATTCTGCTATTATCCTGGTCTTATCATCTCCAATATTAGTTCCATTTGCGGATATTTCTGATCCTCCAAACGGAATATCGTTGATCGTACCAAAAGCTATGCCCTGTGCTTCTCTTGGTCCACCTGATTAAAAACGCAGTTTAAAAATTGAAGAAATGAATATATTTTATTGACAGAAAGTCAAGTCATAACATTTTTAAATGATGACAAAAAAACTAATCTGGTTGTACGTAAATAATAGTATGGGCAATGCAAACAAATAAAATAAAAAATGTAAAATGATTGACCATCCAATCGTCATGCGATATCGCATGCTGTTGCTGATATTACACACTGTATCTTTGACACGCACACACACATGGCAAACATTTCTTAACAAAGGGAGTAGCAATTATGGATTACAAATAAATTTTGTAAAAACATTTTAATATTTATAATCATTTCAAATATATAAATAAGTGAGAAAAAGTAGATTTAACAGCAACATTACCATGGCAATATGCCTCTAAACAGTTGTCACTTTGTGTGGCATCTCCAGCACACCACCTGCCACTGAATTTAGGCCGTGGATTGTTGCAGAGACGACGACGTGTCTTTTCCCCGGTGCCACAAGTTGTGCTACAACTCCCCCAGCTTGTCCAGTCACTCCACTGACCATCAACTGAATAATAATCAGATGAGATATGAACCCAAACTGTTTAAACTATCATATTTATTTTTAATCTTAGTAAATATAGATTTAACCAAGTAATCCCAAGTTTTAAAGGTGATAAAACAACACTGAATATAAACCATAGGATTCCAGGATCTATTTCAGTTTAATTATAAATACCAATTAAAATATATGAAAGCAATAACATTTATGTCACTAGTTGTATGCAATATCTGTACACGGTTTTGTGCACAGACAACAGCACATAGTGTTAGCGGTTAAAGGTAAATTATAAAAATGGTAAAATATGTTTCCTCACCAGGACAAGATTGAAGACCACACGGTTGTAGGTCAGAATCACTTCCAGGGCAGAATCTTCCCCCGAATCGTGGTGTTGGGTTGCTACATGATCGGTATCGGTTCATCTGGCCACCCCCACATGATCGCGAGCATTCGCTCCATGAGCCCCAATCACCCCACTCTCCATTTACTGCAATCAATATTGTTAAAGCCAAAATTATGTATAACAGCACAAAATAATTAAGGATCGGTGAGGAGAAAATTATTTTACCATCACAAATATAATTCAATCTAACCTGATAGTCTGCAAATCGTTGAATAATATTTTACATCATTCTAAATGTATAATTTAAAAAAAAAAATTCAAATCATTTAAAAGTTATTGCAAATCCTCCATATATCAACCCTTACCTGAACATGGGTCCACATTGCAATGATCCATTTGCGAGCTCGACCCTGAGCATGGGCGACCTCCATTGACGGGGAATGGTTCAGAGCAAGTCCGGATGCGGTTTCTAGTCCCTCCTCCGCATGATACACTACAAACATCCCACGATCCCCATGGTGACCACTGCCCATCAACTGCAAGATTTGACACGCTGATATATTTGGTTAATATATACATTTGGAATGTTAAAAATATTGATACTTTTGGTTGACATGCATAAAAAATGACACACAGCATACCGGGACAAGGTTGCAGAGCACAGAGTCTTGACGAGAAATCAAGGCCGAAGCAATCAAATCCACCACCAGATGGCGCAGGATTGTTACAACCTCGATGACGGGTCTGCGAGCCCCGACCACAAGTGCTCGAACATGGCAACCATGGACCCCAAATGGACCATACTCCGTTTACTGTAGAAATGCGTAAAAAAGTGTTTGGAATAAAAACATAATGTATAATGTATTTAAAATATTCATTAAAAATAAGTGACTATTCAGGTATTTATTGTTATTAAACACAACACCATGGACAAGAATAATATAACACTTCCGTACCAGAACATGATGGAGCCACACAAGTCAATCTTTCGTTATCTGAACCAGGACATGGGATACCACCATACTGAGCAGGGGGGTTGTTACATCCACGTGACCTCGATCGAGTGCCTTGCCCACAACTGACTGAGCACTCCTCCCATGGAGACCAAATACTCCAACCACCATTTACTGTTTTGAAAAAAATTGTTGTTTGGAAAGTTATAATATGATGTGAGAGTTCAATGTTTGGAGGACAAGAGAACAAATGAAAGTTTTATTCAATTGTATGAATTTTTATCTTTTTGAATAAAGTTTAGAATGTGATGAAATCATTTACCAGGACAGGGTCCTTGTTGACAGTTCTTAGATTCAACTGCTGACCCAGTGCAGTCCCTGCCCCCATTGGCTGGTGCTGGGTTATCACATGCACGGTGTCGAACTTGTAACCCAGCCCCACAAGTAGTGGAACAGGCACCCCATGCTCGCCATACGGAGAAACCACCATTGACCTGAAGTATTTTAGGATTTTCACACAAAATTCGTTTGAAATTTATGTTTTATTCAACATAATTATTTTACGTGAATAAACAAATATATGATGCTTATAAAGGTCAAGCTTTAATAAACTTTTTTTTATTATTACCCTGACAGTAAGCAGAGCTTTGGCTTGATTCAGCCCCATTATATTTGAAGCTAAACATTCATATTCGCCGGTATCCTCTAATCTGCTTGCCACGATTCGAAGTGAGTTATTGCGCAATACTGAATATCGATCATCCTGTGGTAATTGCCTGGATCCTTTTGTCCAGCCTGTAAATAGTGAGTTGGCAAAACGAGTGGAACGATGCACATAAAATAAATGGGTTCCTGGTTTGATTTCCACCCTATTGCACATTTCAATCAGTGGGTAAGCCACTAATCAAAAATCAGAAGTAGCCTTAATCAAGATTCAAATCCCTCTCTTAAAATTATAGAAGAATATGTGCCTAGTTTAACATAAAATCAGACAACGGTAATACTGTCATCACTTACTTATAGTTGGAGCTGGCTCACCCACAGCCTCACAATCCAGCACAACATTGTTCCCAGCATCAGCTATGTGGTTCTCAGGCACCAGTACGAACCTCGGTGCCATTTCTAACACCAAGCTTACTTTCCTGTCAACCTGTGTGGGTTGTTGGACACGTCAAGTATAAACAACAATATTGTTGTAACATATTTCAGTATTTACAACATATTCTATAGAATCCAAGCAAGTTTCAAACTTTTAATTTAAGAAATTATGGAAAGTAGAACTCATTTGTGTGTGTGTTTTATATACAGTAAATAAATGTGCATTGATGGTAAGATAGACTAGTTTTGTATGTTTGACACTTTAATTTGGAATTGTGTGGTCACCCCAGAGTCAGGTTGTAGTTTGTTTAATATTTGATATTATTTCAATCTCAAGTGTTCTAATTAATTCCACTAGACCTAGGAAACAATGGTTAAATTGTGTCCAGACACACTGTACTATGTAGTCGAACTAATGTTTTAAAAAAAACAAGGTGTGTTTCCTAGTACTTACACTGCCAGCATCATTAAAAGCAATGCATGTATATTCGCCTGCATCTGTCATAATGGTGCGATATATAACAAGTGATCCGTTGGGAAACTGGTGAACTCTGCTGCTGCTTATCACCTCCTGTGGTAAAACAAATTACAGAACTTTTGAATTATATTGAAACAATGCGGTTTTTATCATTAAATTAATACCCAGACTTGGATATATGATTTTTTTTACTTTTTTAAAGACCTAATAGATTGATAAACAATAGCAAATATGAATATAAGATTAAAAAGTATTTAATAAAATAAGTCAAAATTCATACAAAGCAAAAAGGATTGCATGTAACAAAACATAAACAATACCAGTCCATCCTTAGTCCATCTGAAACTAGGATCAGGATCTGCTTGAACTGGGCAGTCCAATAGGAGTTTCCCCCAAGTTGGTCAACTTGTCGCGGGGACAGTTCATCGATGAATC
>CH000134.1:369988-394238 GCA_000149265.1 Ciona savignyi | reverse complement strand
ATTCACCAATTGTAACACCACCTTTAAGGTAAGGAAATTGAAATAATCAGCTACTGCGTGAAATTGCCTGGGAGGGTAAATGTCGGGATAACATTTGGGTATCAGAACAGACTTACCATAAACATTCAGGTCAAAATTTTTATTCTTTTCCCCAGCCACTGATACAGCCAAGCAAGTGTATCGGCCTGTATCACCAATTTCAACTTGTCGTATCAACAACTGTTGATTGTTGATAATTGTACGAACTCTGTTGTTGGTGTCGGATGTTAAATCTCGCAGTGCAACTTCATCCTGAATACCATATTTACATGTGGAGTTGGCTAACTGTTGGAAAATGACTAGGCAAGTTGGTGACTACGTATTAAACTATATACAGTTATCATACATTCATACTGGTGTCACTGGCTACGACTTATTAGTAGTAAACTATCCAATAGAGTCGAAATTGAAAGTAATGAACGTAAAACAGACTGAGGTACTTCCAGATATTTGATTGTTGACAGTCGACTGCAGATGTGTTATAATGACAGTTGTTTTAGATATGTCAGCAACTCAAAGTCAGAGCGAATAAAAATTTATATTCCCTCTATGAAAGTTATATGCAAACAGATGGATGTGACATTTTAACTGAAAACTTACTTTGCTCCAAGCTACACCTGGCTGAGGAGTCCCTAGCACCGTGCAATCAAGGGTGACTGGCTCCCCAACAAATACAGTGATTTCTCCCCCGATATCAGATTGGAACATGGGTGGCACTGGGGTGTGAGGGAACATTTAATTTACTGTGCCATGGAATATAATCAAATATACCAGCACAGAATGTAGTTGCGCTTATCTTACTTAACCAGTGATTAACAAAAAACAATGTAAGTGGTAGTGAGAAAATGGTGGTTAAAATATGTAAAAAAAACACTGCAACCACATTTAACATTCTTATTAAAGAAGATTTATTAAATTGGGACAAAAACTTTAAATATGTTGGAGCTAGATTACAATTAAATCTTGAGACAATTGTATTACCTATGGCACATGCTAAAACAAAATAGTTTTAAGCACCTACCATGTACACTGAGGTCAAATTCATGGTTCACACTACCAGCATCATTGGTTGCAACGCATCTATAGCGAGCCGTGTCCGTTTCCTGGAAATAATGGACCGTCACGTAATATTGTTTATTTAAATCATGTTGGAGGAGAAAACTTCGAATAAGTGCCCCACCCAGCAGCACAACCTTGCTTATGTCAGGATGAAGGAACCAAGTTGATTTACGGACACTTAATTTAACCAATGTTATGAATAATTTTTTGTCTCAGTTTGGGTCTTTCTAAAAATGCGAATGTTAGTAGGAACAAAAAAATGAAGTTGTGATAGTTCAAGTATCCCCTTAATTTTGTTAAGTTTTTTACTAAGAAAAATGTCATTTTAATGACAAAATATTTCTAGAACATAGTAAACATAAACCATCTTAAGACCTAAATAAGTTTTAAGATTTAAAACAGGGCATTTAAACCTAAATCAATTAAACAAAGAGAGAAAGTGTATTCATCTCTACCTACTAAAATAGTATTTAAATTGACCACTAAATACCAGTCACTACCTCATATCATTACTGAGATGCTCATGTTCAAGGCTATTTTGTTAATGTTTTTGTATCATGCAACTAAAAGCAATATGAACCTGTGTATTTGGTATCCTGAGGGTACGCCCACCATTTAGCAACTGGTGTCGATCTGAAACTTGCAGAGGTATCCCATTTCGTTGCCATGACATTATTGGAGGGGGAATTCCCCCAACAACAGGGCATTCTAGAAGTGCAGGATCCCCAGCAATCACCTGTTTGTGTTCAAACAAAGAATATAAAAAAACACTTAATTGGTAGTGATTTGTGCCCTGCAATAAGGTATGTCACAGTTGCCACTTGAATCCAGGAGATTAATGGTCTAAACAAAATATGCAATGTCTCTACAATATATCACATACTACAATAGTCATTATAACCATACTGTATTTATGTGATATTCTAACAAATGTCCATGCTCCAATGCCTAAACGAAAGTTTCACTAGAAATTATTTACATCTTATGGGACGTCACATTGTCCAAACTTTTTTCATAGTGGACATATGAAGGTTACTTTAACATGTTACTTGATCCAGGAATGCTGTGCAGAGAGGGAATGGTTTTTGTTTTATAAAATGTAACGTTTTAGATACACCAAATCAATAACTGCATCAATATATTTGTATTTTAAAGCGCGGCAAGCAGCATATTGTGTTTTTACCTTGTTAACATAAAGGTGTATTTAAATTTTATAACAATTTGTTTATTATCTAAGGCTTCACAAACAGCTGTTGTGCTATTTTGCAAAATGTACATTTATTCTAAAAACTGAATTAATATTAGTGGTTTAAAAAGATATCCATACATACAAAAACCACCCACCTCAATATTATCCCGTGGTGAATCAACATCACCCAGTGATGGAGGGACAAGCACCACCACATTATAACTTTCTCTCTCTTCACCAGCTGCATTGCTGGCTTCACAAACATATTCCACACCATCGCGTACCTGGGACGCCATGTTGTTCAATATATTGTGATTTAACTATGTCCAGTGTGGATGGTACAAGAACATCCAGTTGTACAATGGAAACCAGCTTTTTGCTAGTACGACATTTTTTTAAACAAGCCATTTATTGGATGGTGCTTGAACTTAATGGAACTAAATAACTTAAACAAAAAGGTGATGGTTTTAACTTTATGACATAAAACACACAGAAGTAGATCCAGCAATCTGACTGAGAAAGGTATTTTGACAAATAGCTGTGTTATACTCTATGTTATAGTATGTTGCATAAGAAAGAAATAGAAATAAATCAAACTTGTGCTCTGTAAATGACAAGACCAATTTCGATGATTTCTAAATTGTCAGATAAATCTTCATTGACTGGAGCACCATTCCTGTACCAAGCTATCGTTGGCTGGGGAATTCCCCCAGCAAAGCAATCCAGTGTGACATCTTCACCTTGCACCACTTCAACATCATTACGTAATGTCACAATGTTTGGTGGTACTGTAGATAACATTTCTTAGTTCGACACACGAATATACATGGGCGGATAAGTTAAAAGTGGATAAAATCTAAGCACTGGTGATAGGGAGCTGGTCAGCGCGATGTATGAGTGGTTACAATTGCTAAACTCATAATAAGACTGCAGTGTATGTAAGATACATCATGGCTATGTTTAAAACTTAAAGGGCAATCATTGGTTTGTTTCAAGTAAAGTACTTACCATTGACAACAAGGTTAAGTTGTTTTCGAGCATCACCTGCCACATTAGATGCGTGGCATGAGTATTCTCCAGTGTCATGGACCGCACTTTTACCTGCAGAACATGAATTCAAATTACATATACCTTTTTTTCCATAAATTTATATAAAATCTGCATTTATGTATCAGACATAAATATATTTAATAAGATTATATCAGATCCAGGTCTTGTAATTTATACTTGTTTTTTAAACTTTCAAAATCATATCAGCTCAATGAATAAGAAAATATATAATTTGGTAAGTATCTATTTATTAAACATGTAAATAGTAACATGACCTAAACATATTAATCAAAGCAAATCATTTTGCTGACTTTAACATATCTGCTGCGAGTTTGTCATAAATTTACCCATAAACAAACACATTTAATATTCTTTTTAAAACAACAAACAAAACATAAACAAAATACATTAAATAATTATAAGTATTTAGGGCAATGCAAAAATTGTTGGATTACTATGACAAAAAATGAAGTTTTCTTCTAATTTTTAGTGAGTTTAAAACTTAAATACTACTATACTGATCTTATTCAACACAATTAGACCTGGGCATAATTACGAAATTACGTAATTATGGACGTCAGAATTCCGTTATGTACGTCAAATCAAAATTACGTAATTACGCATCTCTCCGTAATTATTCAAACGGGATATGCACGTCGTAGTAAATATACTGTCTAAACAATTCCTTGTTTTAGTCTTAGCAAATTAAGTTTGTTTGTTCATTTTTGTTCGAGTAAAATAAGTCATGCCACTAATAAGAATAATCAAAAAGGTAAATAAATGTGATCTTGGATTCGTGCCAATTTTCTTATCTGTAATCAGCGCGGCAAGACAAATGGAAACACGGCCCCGATGTGAGGCTTGTTTACTCTTGTATTTGTTTCAATACAGGATAAATGAACAATTTAGTTTAGACTTAAGTCTCTGAAGTTAAGTTTTATTCTCCTTGTCTACCATCAAAATGCATCCAAAAACACAATAATTTTTGGTTGTTTGTTTAAATAACGCTGACGTCATAAAAATTACAGAATTACGTAATTGAGCTGACGTTATTCTGTAATACAAATTTGATCAATTACGCTGAGATCTAAGAACAATATATTTTTGCTACTCTGATTAAAAAACACTCCATTAATATATTGTTTCTTTATAGACATCACATCACTATACCAACAACAACTCACTGATTTGAAGAGAGGTGCCTCCGGACAAAACTGTGACTCTGTCATTTGATTGCACCACTCTACCGTCCTTCATCCAAGTTATGGTTGCTGTGGGAACTGCATAGACATCACAATTCAGTGTCACCGGGTTTCCGAAGATGGAGGTAAGGTTGACCAATGGGGGGCCAGAGATTGTTGGTGGCACGTTGACCAAAACTTTAAAGTTTCTGTCATGAAAATTGTTAGAAATCAATTTTGAAATCTGGAATAACCACTCTATTCTTAACCTTTACATTATCGAGCTGGGGAAATAAAAAAGACGCTACTTACTTGGATTGGATACCCGCATCATTTGAAACGACACACAAATATCTTCCAACATCCTCCTCCTGTGCGTCAGAGATGACAAGGATCTGACTATCTTCCGACAGAGTGATCTTGTCATCATTTTCACCCTGGAACAAAATGAAGGATTCCTGTGTTATTTTGAGATTTATTTGTCTTGTTACACAACAAAATGCAGTATCAATGATCTTGCATTGCATACTAGGTATAAACCACTTATTATCATATCTGAATTTTTTACTGTTTGGAATTTTTTCGAAATTTACTTCTATATTAGTTGCCATCAGATAATAATTATGCAAATAACCCTTTCTGTCAGGTTTCCTCACCACCAGCATGAAATTAGTTCATCTTCACAACTAAGAAATCCTTAAAACCCATATCTCTACCTTCAATTTTATTTAGTTTCTTGTCAATAAAATAACCAGCCTCACCAGTTCATCATTGAGATTGTTTCCATTTTTGCTCCACTTAACACTAGGTGTCGGTACAGCGCTGTTCTCGCAGCTGAGAGAAACAGTTTCCCCGATGTCCACCGTGATGTCACCGGAGGTGGTGGGGAGGGTAGGTGCAACATAAGTCACCACTTCGTATGTTTTGTCCGTCTGGGTGGGTGTTTAAAGTAGTACATTATAGCAGTATTCATGAAAGTGCAGTAAAAAGGTATTTACAGCAATGTCTCCAAGTTGGTTAAACGGTAAACCAGTAAAAATAAGAATATGTGCCCAAAGACTGGATCATTTCACACCCTACCTCGCCAACCACATTAGAAGCAACGCATGTGAACTCGCCATCATCACTTTGTTGAACACTGGCGATGATCATTAATCGACCGTTGGAGAGGACTTGGTAACGAGGGTTGTTTGGGAGGGGTGAACCATTTCGGAGCCATGTTAAAGACTGTGGTAAACATGGTTAACTTTTTTAACTGGAAACATTTTTTGGACTTTAGGCAGATAGCCAGGACATATAACTAACGGAAAGTTCTTTTATTAATAGAAATCATCCACATGGTGCTTCAAATAATTAATAGTTTTGCTGTTTTAATATTTCAATATTCTAATCCCAAAAGTTCTTATATTTCCTTAAAAGAAAGTAAAAAAAAGACCCACCGGTGCAGGAACCCCATACGCGTCGCACAGCATTACAACCGCAGTGTTTTGGAAGGCAATCCTTCGTTCACGAGCCGGTCCCGAAATAGTGGGTGGGACCCGTACGTTGGCTACAAACACTTTATTATCATCCCCGGCTTTATTCTTGGCACGGCAGTCATAGTGGCCGGCATCAGATACCTCGGATGATCTGTGGGTTGGATAGGGTTGTTGATATGATGTGTGTTTATTGTGTGCTGTGTACGAGAAGTCAAGTAAGTCGCTACTAACCATCGATAAAAATTAGGATTCAAGAGATTGATTTACCAAAATGTCTGCAACATGCTTATTCACCCTTTAATTTATTTAAATAACATTTGTTGTAATATTGAAAATCATTACTCACACTAAACACAATAAAAATACCAACAACCACTCACAGAATACTAAGTATCTGCCCTTCTTGTTGCACATCAAATTTGTCACTATCCAAATCGACAGCTTGTCCATTCTTAAACCAAGTTATTACTGGTGTTGGGCTGCCAGTTACTGGGCACTGCAATAAATAACGCTTATAGTAATTTGTATCTCTCTGTCAAACCTTAGAATAGAATAAAAAATTTCAACAATAACAGTCAAATTGCTACTGCAACATCCTAAATCGTTCTTTTAAAATAATATAAAGCAACTTACTACCTAATAACCGTGGCATAATTTCACAATAACTCTGAACGCCAGACAACCTAAATCTGATATCGTTATGCCACACTAACTTGCGGTATTATAATGGATCATGCAAAATATGGATAATATCATCCACACATTGATAAATATAATCCTTATACTGTAATCATGTGGCATGTCATAATATATGTAGAAAGACTGCCTGACCAAATTTTAAAGAATTAAAGGATAACTCAAACGAGACTGTGATATTCAGAAAACAGCTTTTCCAAAGATAAATTAATAAATCCAACCAACCCTCATTGTAAAAGGTTCCCCAAGAGAAGCTGCAATGTTCTCTGGGATATTATTCCCAATCCCATCACCTATAGTTGGTGGCACATTGACAAACACCCTTGTGTTCTTCTCATCTGTGCCAACCTCATTGGTGGCAACACAAGTGTACAACCCCTCATCTGCTGGCCTATTGGTCCACACAAAAAAGTGTTGAAAAAATGGCATGATTAACCTTTTCATGGTAGATTTAAAAACAAAATTTATCATTATTTTCTTTTAAAAATGTTTTAAGATTTCAAAATTTAGAGATATTAACTACATTTGTTTAAACATTCCATTTTCATTTCTTACTTTGCGCTGTTAATCTGCAAAGTTCTGCCACCAGGAAAAACATAAACATCATCAGCTTGCGTTATCGCTTGCCCGTTTTTCAACCAAGATAGTTGGGGTGTTGGTACAGCATTTATCTTGCAGTGTATAAGGTAGGGTGAGCCTTCATTGATGTCCACATCCGATATTTCATCTCCTCCAGAGAAAGTGGGTGGTGCTGAAATGGAAAGAAGTTATGGACAAGAGTTGGTAGCAAAGAAAACACTGAAATGTGAAAATTTTTATTGCGGAGAAATATTTATTTTGGCCAAGAACAATATCTAAAAGACTACAATACTAGAATAAAGATTAGCGTATTTCACATATACTATTAACACATTGTTCAAAAAGCAAGGATCATACACATACATCGGTGCCAAAAAAGTAGTGTTTACTAAATTTCACTGAGTTCAAAGATTTATTTAACACGTTTTGAGTGTAGAAGTTGGAAGGCAAGAGTTAGTACATTTTGAAGACATTATACCTATATATTTAAACTACCCTTAATGTTTAAACAAGGATTGAAATCTATCATTGGACTTACTTTGCACTTCCACATCAAATGACTTGCTATCCTCACCAGCGCGGTTTCTAGCAAAGCAAGTATACCGGCCAGTGTCTGATGTTTGACTTCCATCTATTTCGAGTAGCTGGCCTTCAGAAAGTATATGAACTCTGCTGCTGTGGTTAGAAAGCAAGGATTAGTTGTCTAGTTGGATTTACGGAACAAAGAAACATGTGAAAGCAAGCGGTTGGTTTCAATCCCTCAACCTTCAAATGACGCCAATACGAAGTACTCATCAATAAGAAATGGACAAATGTTGAGATTAAGTTATTTAGTTCATAGTATAAATCACATGTTATACTGAATAGCAGACTGTGTAAAAAAAAGTTACAACTGAGTGGACAAGCTCTCTGGTTAAAATCACTAGTATCTCAACTACCAATATCTTAAAGAATTTATACAGATAATGATACATTTCTAATTTGCCTATGATTTTTGTTCAAATTTGTATATAACTTTCAGGAGTAATGCAGAAAGCTGAATTACTTATTAAGCTGTTTAACAGTAACTTACTAAATTAAACACACAATGAAGCACAATAGAAACAAATTTTAAACCTAGTTTGCAGCTCCATTCTGCCTTTTCTCCACACAATATCAGGGAAGGGGTTTCCTTCTTCTATCACACAGGTAAGCGATATCGTGTGGTTGGTTGGCACGCCAATGGCTTTCGGATATATATCGTTTGACCCCTCAATCACCGGAGGCACTAGAGAGAAATAAAATTAAGGAGTTTATTTCTTTTTAATTGTTAAAGTGATAAAATAAAAATATTGAAAATGATCCAGACCCCTTTGCTACCCAAGTTGACAATCAAATAGCAGACTTTGTTGGGTAAATTAAACTAAAATCAGGAAACAAGAAAAAATGTAGTAAAAATCCAGAACTTGTTTGGGCAAACACTTTTTGCTTATCACCTAAAGGAATTAAATATGATGTCCGCAATGACAATTTTTAAACAGACGGGACCCATAGGGTGCAGTGTTGCAAAGTTTTCCTAATCCAATAATCCAATCCAACACGATCTCAATTAATATTCAAACTTTTTCCTAGAATTTACAGAATATGAAAAGTTAAGTTTAACTAACCATTGACATGCAGATTGATGTTTCTGCTGGTTTCGCCAGCAGGATTAGTAGCTATGCACGTGTAGGCTCCTTCATCGGACAGATATGTGTTGAATATTCGGAGGTATCGGCCACCAAACTGAATCATAACGTTCTCATTATCTATGTCTAGAGGCTCTCCATCTGTAATAGATGATAATTAATCATCTGAGCATGTAGATCACGCAATAGCGAGTTGGCTCAACTGCCAGAAGTTTGTGTGAAGTAACGGAATTATAAATTTCATGAATAAACGGAATAATAAATTTCATGAATAAACGGAATAATAAATTTCATTTGAGATGTTTGGAAAGTGTTATTTTTATCAAAGATTTAATAAAAATGAATTACACAATTATTGCAAAATGTTGCAGATCCAGTATCCAATCTGTGGACATGTGTTCTAGATTATGATAATGAGTAAAATGTTTTTTTTCAGATAATACGTTTTTTTCTCAACAGAGCTGTAATCGCAGTGTCGATTGCTGTTTTTCTTAAATGCAGCTTTAATTTAATCAACAGCATCCTTACCTTTCAACCACTGAATAGTAGGTGAAGGAATACCATATGCTGAACATCGCAGTAATGTGGGTGAGTTTACATGGGTGGTGACATCACTTGGGGAACTCCCTTCTTCATTTATACTTGGTGGTACTGGAAAGTAAAGAAAGATTGGTGTCATTCATGTAGCAAAAATTGGCTAAACGAACAAAATATAATGTTAATGACCACAGGAAAAATTTTATTACTCTAGTTAAAAATTTTTACTCAATGTATTTTATGAGTAAGTATTATAGCTTTGAATCAGGAGAGAACACATTCACATTTAAACGGTTTAACCGAATTAGACAGTTTATTTTAAAAACATATTACACAGAGACCACAACTCGATAAAATAAAAGTATGCCAATTTCTTTGTGCTAAGCTGAACTTGTAACAACTATTTTGTGTATTGCGCGGATATTGGCAGGTTTGGCACAAACGATACCTGAGGCTATATATATATTGAGGAACTCACCTCTAACTTTTACATTAATTTTCTTTGCATCTTCTCCGGCTTCATTAGTTGCTCTGCATGAGTAGCCCCCAGTATGGCGAAGTTGTGCCGCACCCACTGTAAGGTATTGACCCCCCTCTGAGAGTTCATAACTCGCGGCAACGGAACTACCAGGAGAGGTACTTGCAATTCGGAACCCATCTTTATACCACTGGCGATATCAAAAAGAGCATATTATACATATTTTTTAGAAATATTCAGATTAGGTGCACGCTGAACAATAAATGTGACAAACATGAGTGAAACATGCTGGTTATCGTCATAAACAAACCATATAAACTTACTACAAAGAGAAAATAATTCAGCCACCATGACTTAACTGCCACATCTTGGCATAAACCATTATCTTTTGATAAACAACGCTCAGTTAGTTTTACAAATATTCAAGTTTGTAAAAAAAAAAAAATTAAATAAAAATCTTTTAAAACTTAATTTACACACAACCGACCTCTATTTGTGGTCTTGGGTAACCGGTTATGGGACAAGATAATCTAAACGGCCGACCCTTGTCAGGATATAAGTTATCTGTGACATCACTATCAGCTATAGTGGGGGTGAAGTAGACGTCAAGACGAATATCACGAGAAGAACTGCCGGCCACATTTGTTGCCACGCATGAGTACACCGCAGCATCTTCCCCCTGTTATGTATGATAAATACTAACTGATGAGGTATATAGTGGGATGTTCGAATGGGTTTTTAAATGGTGACTCTAACTGGTTGGGTTTAAAAATATATGTAACCATTGAAAGGGTTTGAATTGGGTTTTTTTGATTAGCAGTTAATTATAATTGTGTGGAAATACACTATACTCACCCGTGCATTGGAAACTAGTAGCGTTCTGCCACCTGACTGCACTAGTGCACGCGGGTTGGGGGTTAGGGGCACCCCGTTTACCAACCACTCAATGGTAGGTGCGGGTATTGCATCGGCATCACATGTTAGCGAGATATTATGTCCTTCAGCCACCCATAAGTCCTGTGCAATGTCACTATCTTGTATTGATGGTGGAACTGTAGAGAAAAGTATCTTTAATCCCCCGATTGGGCAAAATAATTGGATGTGTAAAAGTAATGTGGACTTCGCATGCTACCCATTGCTTTTTAAAATTCATTAAATTTTGTTTTTGACAATGAAATTATAAATTTTATCATCAAGCAACTAACAAACTCTCTCACATAACTAAAATTTTTTTAGTGGGGTTTAGGGTCATATATCAAATCTTGCATCCTGCTCGTTTTTGTTTATAGATATTTACAGATATAATGTGCTGATTTAATTGTTTAGTTGGGGATTGAGGAATATTAAAAAAGATTATAAAAAATGCTGACTAAAAATGAGTGAAAGTAACAATTACACATATCCCTCATACCCCTGACGTTAACTTGATAATGCTTGTCATCCACACCAACAGTATTGCTAGCAGAGCAAGTATATCGACCGTCATCTTCCACTTCCGAGCTGTCAATCAACAGGAATCGACCACCTTCTGTAATACTTGCCCTGTAAAAGTATTTTCCTTCAGATTTGCACATATATAAAGATAAAGTTGTGAGGCACACAACTGCATAACGAGTGGCCAGGGTGGATATTAAACACTGAATCTCTCTGGTGACAACTACCATTCTCTAATACTTTACTATGCGGTCGGACGTCATTGTAAAAAGAATTATTTTGATACAAAAGCTGGGTATGAAGTTTCATATCTATGATTGTTTACTGTTAATAAAATAAGGTAAGGTATACGTAACACCATAAACTGAAAATCTACAATATTGTCCTTCACTAAGAAATTGAAATAAAAATAACATAGGATTTAATTATTTTGATAGTATTAAAACATTTCCTTCTCAGCACTGTTGATTGATATTAATCACATCTCAATAAGTGGAAACAAAACTCCATCGTGGTTAAATATATTTTGGAATAAAAAATTTTTTAACACATATTTGCAGTAGTATTGACCTGTCGAAAAATTCGGAGATTCTTCTTCTATTCTTTGTCCAAACGATGTCAGGAGAGGGTGTGCCTGATACTATGCATTCCAACCTGAACCCGTCACCCTGGTTGACGAGTATCGTCTCGGTGATCCCGTGATCCACGATTCGTGGGGGCTCTAGTACTGTGATGTCATAAAGCTTGCTATCTGAGCCTGCCACATTACTGGCATTGCAGATGAACTGACCACTGTGGGTCACCTGGGATGTGGGATAAATCATATCAATAAGATTTAATAAAATTATTTGTTCTGTCGTACATATCAAAAAAATTACAGCCATTATTATAGGCAAGGGGTGGTATGACAAAAATGCAAGTGTCGTTATGACATGGGTGGATCGGTTATATTGTGATATTTTTAAATGTTAGGATAACTGTTATTTTAAACATTGATCACTCTTTTTACTTTTTATCTCAATTATACAAACTGTTTCCAAGATTAAGGATTTGCGAAAAACATTCATCACTTACCAAAGCTGATTCAATGATCAACACTCTTCCTTCTGATTGCAAATTTGCATCTACACCTACACCTCCTCCATTTTTGCTCCAATTGATGCTGGGCACAGGATCTCCATCAGGATCACACATCATTCTAATGCGGTCTCCAACAACTTAAATTACATGCAAAATCATTCATCATATGAAACACTGGACAGGCAGTAAAAATATAAGAGTCGGTATTGTATGCAGAAAGTTCAGATTCAGCACTAAAAAAAGGTAAAAGAAAGGAAAAGCTATGATACAAAAAATAGCACTTAATAAAGGGTTGTAATATTATATACCACAGTAATTCCATGTGTTAATGTTTTTTAAACATTGATTCAACATTGCTTGCTAAAATATCACAAATCATGTGATATGGATCACCACTTAGGTAAAGGTAATAGAATTGAAAGACAAACAGCTAAATAACATGGACCAATAATTTTTTAAACTTATGTTATGAGATGCAATATACATATAACAAAAAGACAGTCTGTCTATGGTAACAAGCTTCTTCCATTTTTAAATAAGCGGATTCAAAACTTTATTTAATTTTTATTTAAAACTTTCATGTGATTAATTTGAACAAAAAGTCATTTCGCTGTTTAGACAAAAAATTAAAATATCGATAGTATACCATGTCGAAGTCGAGTGAATGGTTGACCAGATATGGTTGGGGCAACATGCACTTTCAATCTGAAGTATTTCTTCTTTCTCCCAGCAACATTGATAGCTTCACAGTGGTACATACCAGTGTCTTGTTCCTAGGTTCATGTTATTAAGGGTAACTCATTAAGCACTGGACCAGGAAAATACACAAAAATGATTTGCTTAATATTTATATTAATTCTAATGTTTTCTAATGTTCCTAGGTTCATGTTATTAAATAGATACAGGAACAACATGAATCTACAAGTTAAGATTAAATGTAAACATAATTGTAAAAAGTTGACCTAAACCAACACTTAAATATAGATGGCGTATAACCAATTTATTTGATCTCTATGCGTGGCCAGATCTGACAAGTGGCATCCTGTAAATCATGGTATTTAAACCATGATTTACAGGAAAGTATTTTGCTGAGTAACAATGATGGTAATTCTTCACTGGTTGTACAGTTGGAAGCAACATGTGCTAAGCTTCGTGCCAGTGTTTTTTGTTTACCCATGTAGTTTGTAACAGTGAAGCAGAGATTGATTAAATAAAGGTGATGATTGTGCATCCTTCTAGTTGTGTTAATACGAAAAAAGTTTAAAGAGCAATTTCTAATCTATAAAGAAGTACCTGATTTTTAGGCATTTGTTTTATAAAATGGTATGACTACTGAGGGAAACCCATTAAGACACTGAACTAGAGAAATACACAAAAATGATTTTTTTAAATTTCTATTAATCCAACATATTGTGATTAACAATACTCATTTCCAACTAAAAAGATGGAAGATACTGTATTTCTTACACATTTACAATTTTTTTCTTTCAAAAAAGTCTTACATTGGCCCACAATATGTCAAGCTGTCTGTCTCCATCTGACAATCTGACCCCTGGGTGGAGCAAAAGAGGCCGTGCATTTTTGAACCAAGTAATGGCAGGAGGAGGAAAAGCGTCGACTTCACATAGCATTGTAACCGGGGTGTTTTCCACCACAGTTATGTTGACAACTGATTCACCGCCAATGCTTGGTGGTACTAAGGAAGTTAGAATCCGGTTATAACTAGTTATTAGTTACTGCATCTTATTACATTAATAAAAAGACAAATAATAACTTAAACACAAATCCAATCATTGTTCGCTAAGTAATACTAAATTGAAATGCCTCTTCACAAAGTTATGCCATCATTTAACTTTAGGATTAAAAGTTATGGTATCATTAAGGCTAGCATTGTAGTTTGGTTTTATTGCCTGTATAGCATGTTTTATTTGAAACAAAACGTTTAAACATGAGATATGAACATTAATACAGTATTACCCTGAACATTGTGAATAAATAGGTTATTGGGAATAAACCAATATTATAATCACACGGTTTCATGGGTTGTTTATTCTTGATTCTTTAGGCAAGAAAGGCTTTAAACTAAAGGGTCTTTCCTCATTAGTTTATAGTTGCTGTTCTATTGTCAAATTTTAACTATTATAAATAGTATGTTTGGTAGTTTAACCCTTTAGAAACGAGATTGTTTTTGCGAAGTTTACGCGTTTTGACCGAGTCCGCTTTGTAGTGCTCTAGCGCCTCTCGTGCTATAGTTAAAGCAAAATGTTCAACACTAGAGTTGTTCGAAATAAAATTTCCAAAATTTCTGAAAATTTTATTTTTTGATGACGTCACTACTTGGGGGTCCACGTCATATTCTTTCTTATACAATCTTATAGTTTTTGATCTGTTTACAATACAGCCTAACATATTTTCACAAAGTTACTCAGAAACAAATTTCCTACAATTATAATATAAGTTTGGTTTGATGACATCATCAAAATAATATTACGTCATTAATTTCATGTTATAGGTCCACCCATGCCAAATTTTTTTGTTGTTTTTTTATAATAAAAAATGTTAGAATAGAAATTTAGATAACTTTTAAGTCCACATTGCTTATCTTACCACTTTTTCCTTAAAATAAACTATAAATAAAGGGTTTGAACCAAATTGTGGACTATAACCGTAAAGATACCCAAAACCCCTCTAAAAATGTAAAAAAACTGGTAAGATCACATTCGGGACATCCCAAGAAGCGAAACTGATTCTACTGCCATAGAGACATTAAATGAAACAAACAATTTGAGCGTAGTATTAAAAAAAAGGTTTTTTTGTGATAATTTTCCCTCAAAATTACATCAAAAAAAGTCATAAAATTCAACCAAACTTTACTTCAAAATTTTAAATGCAAGGTTATGTTTATTTTTGCTGTTTTTAAAAGATATATCATATAGCTTTCCAACGAGACCAAACCTTAGCAGTTTCGACAAGAACTTTTGGAGATTTTTCATTTTGAATGAGCATATGTCAAAAAGGACAAATTTGTTCTTATCGTTTCTAAAGGGTTAAGAAAACTATTTCGAACTCACAGTATACATCAAGCAAGAAGTCCTTTGTTGCATTGCCTGCAGTGTTATCAGCTACACATTGGTATCTACCTGCATCACTCTCAAGTGCGTTTGATACTGTCAGTCTCGAACCACCTGTGGTACACGATACTTAAGTAAGTCTTGATTCTTGAAAAATACTTAAAAGCAAGTCTTGATTTGGAGACACCAAGAATTAAAAATATGCATAAATAGGTATACAAAATTGTTACTCCACATTTTGTTTAACCAATTGCATAGAAGGTGGCAACAGGTAAAGGGCTGAAATTCTTATTTTTCAAATAGAAATCAACATAATTTTAGGCTTAAAAAGTCTCCAAAACATAATCCCACCTGCTGAAATATCATATTCCCCTGATCGCAATGTCGATACCAACTGTCCACCTTTCCTCATTCTATGCTGGGTGTTGGAATTCCTTCAACATTGCATTCCATTGTGATGTCATTATTAAGCACAACACTCACTTTGGTCACATCTCCAGATCCACGAATGGTCGGAGGAACTGAAAGGGTTAGATGGTTGTGATTATGTTCTGGTATCATTTTTTATTTGAAAATTACAAACTCCTTTCCTATTTTCTACAGATGTTTGTTTAGTTACTTCCTCTGTTTTTAAACAACGAGATATCATACATAATAAGTTTTGACAATATCCATACAAAAAGAAAATTGCGGATTTCTATCAGATCCAACATACAGTTCGAGAAAGTATTTCTCTCCAGTTTTAATTATTTTTTTTGTTTAAAATCAGACATCTTCTTATGCATAGTAAAATTTCTTATGCACTAGAAAACAAAAAAATGTGGGTAATAAATTTAAATAACATTCGATTAACATGACAAAAAGGTCGACAGCTCACCTATAACATCCAGTCTGTAGTCTTTCCTAGATTTGCCCGCAACATTAGTTGCTTCACACCAGTAGTTTCCTACATGGCTTAACTGGGCACTCAGTATATGCAGACGTTGCTTACTGTTGGTGAACACTACGTCACGAGATGCATTGATTAACTGGTTGTCCTGGTTGTACCACTTTATCTGGAAAGTTTTTTTATTTCAAAATATGTGTCCAGCCGTGATTTAACCTGTAATAATGTCACTAAACTTCGCGGATGAGTCTATGGACCAAATACTTAAAAGGCATTACCTCCGTCGAGTAATTTTACAATGACTGTTTAAATTGAGGTTACAATAAATTCTCAATACAAACACTAGAGCAATAATAAAGACCTAAATATGGGCAAATAATATTTTGGAAGATGGAATAGTTCCAAAAAGTTTTTATGTTACAAAGACCCTTAACCTATCACCTATCCTGCAAAAAACATCACAATATAAAATTTATTTCGGCCCATCGGTTAAACTCAGACTATCCTACTTGGCATTACTGTAGCTTAAATTCCAACATATTTTCCTACTTGTGGCGTTGGCTTCCCTTTCTTGATCCTACATTCCAACATCTCCGATCTCCCAATGTTGATCACTTTTCTTCGGTCTTTGGAATGACCATATATCACAGGGGGGACTAAAATAATTGGAAGATTTATGAAAATGTCAATTTTAAATACTTTTAAGCAGGTGAAGTAATGCTTCTATTGGGGATGTTTAACTTATCAAGTAATAATTGACAGTACTTCAAATTGTGATCACTTTTTGAATATGTTTACTCGTGCTGTTAGCTTTAAATATAGTAAAATATAGATATCTTTGATCACCAAATTCTCATATTTTCTTTGTACTATATTCAGACTTGAAGTATTGGATTAACATATAATGTACAAAAACAAACAGGTCTATGGAGAAACATCACAAATAAATAAAACACACCGTTCACAATAAGTGTCATCTGCCTGGTGTCCTCCCCCACCCCATTGTTTGCGATGCACTCATATGACCCCTCATGGTGGGTAACATCGGTTTTCGACACAACCAGCACCTTCCCTCGATCCTTCAGCTACGTGAGGTGGATATTAAAATTATTCATCAAATATAATATATGTCCACTCAAACATGAGAATACACTGTATAAAGCCATATTTAAAAACTAACATAAACAGCATTATAAAGTTATACACACAAATTTAAAAGCTAAATGACAATTAGACATTTTATTTCATCATACTTTGACATATTTGATTTTGTTGATCGACCTCCCATCTTTGAGCCAAGTCACCCGTGGTAGGGGAATTCCCGTAGCTACGCAAGCGAGTTCAGCACGGTTGCCCTCGACAACCACATGCTCTACCATGTTCTCCACTGGTTCGATTATCGTGGCCGGTACTTCGGGAATAAAAAATGCATTGAAATAACCAAGGCAGATGGGATAGGAAGGTTCGTTTGTTTTTGGCTTACAGTCCTCAGGCTTGTCAATTGTCAGTTGATGTTTAAATTAGGGCTGCGAATTAACGGTTAATTTAAAAAACGGTTAACTGATGTAAAAATAATCGGTTAACCGTTAACCGATTTTCTTTAAACTACCATCAAATCGGCACCGTTTTTGGCAAAAAAAAGTTCAGGCAGCCGTAAAGGGCAGCAAAGAAATAACGCGCGTGATTATCGGCATTATCGGGTCTTATTTATGTGTTACTTTATAGTTTTTAAACGTCACCTTAAGACACATAGTATAACTTTGATTGTAATGCGTAATATTGAGTTAAAAATCAAACAATCGACGTGTGAATGGTTACTTATATTACGTTGACAATCAAACAATCGACGTGTGAATGGTGCGTATATGACGTTGACAATCAAACAATTGACGTGTGAATGGTTGCTTATATTACGTAATAATGAAACAACCAACGTGTGAATGGAGTTATGTATATTTAAAGATTATTAAAACGCAATTACGCCCAATTAAATGTGGGCGGTAAAGTAACGTTAAAAAACGGTTAAACGGTTAAAATTTGACGTGACGGTTAACCATAAAAACGGTTAACCGTGGTTAACCGTTAATTTTTCGCAGCCCTAGTTTAAATATTGCTGCATCAGAGAGTTAATGTTCATAGCTTTGGCTTTGAGTCAATTTTTAGTTTTTAGTGCTCGGGGGGGTCACTACAGACAAACCTGGGCTTCCACTTTTTATTAAGTTCCTTGTCCAATGCACATGTTAATGGTTGAATATTCAAATGGTGGACTGATGGTTAAAAATTGATAAAATCAGTCATACCCTTTCACTTACCATGAACAATAAGAGTTACAAGTTTATTGGCTCTGCCAACGATGTTGTTCGCCACGCAGCTGTACCTTGTAGCATCAGCCACTTCTACATTGCTTATCTCCAAATCCTGGCCACGGTTTCCGATCGATATTCGATCACTTTCCAACACCGGTTGACCAAACATGAACCATCTGGAAAATTCTTATTTGATTTTGGTGCATATTTATTCCAATAAAGATGGTATGGAATTTATCTAAAAATTGGGTAAATAAAAATAAACACTATAAAAAAATCCCATGAACAAATTATTTTTGCATGTCACCCACAATATATTCCTAGTTTTTAACAATACATCAATAAAATAAGCAAGGTTTACATGAGACATTTGAAATTTGGCAACATATCAGCAAGCTATCATTTCTACATTAAAATGAGGACCACATAAATATTTGTAATGTAGTACTTTTTCAACACACAGACCAATTTTTTTTTTAACAGGCAATCAACTAGGCATAATCAAATTGACCTTATAGTTGGGAATGGGTGTCCGTAGACATTGCAGTGTAAGGTTGTGGTATCGTGCACCACAGCTACAACTCGATTGTTCTGGTTGCTTATTATTGGTGGCACCAACACGTCAAGGTCATGGTAGTGCGTCACGACTCCCACTTCATTCGATGCCACACATGAGTAAGTGCCACGGTCAGACTCTACAGCTTCTGTGGAGGAATGATAAGGTAAGATGCAAGATACAATGTGCTACTTAGGTGTAAATCTTCCAGGACTATACTGTTAAAATAATATTAAAATTGTTATAAATTGTATGGAAAATCTATATATATTTAAATAAAAGAAATAAAAACAAGTAGCAGTATTCAGGGGTATTTATGCAGTTAAATTTATAAACAATAACAAAACATTTAAGTCATTTAACAGAATTTCACCAGTGGCCCCAAAAATTGTTCAATTTACCATTGATTCTAAGAGTAGAACCATCCTCACTAATGGACAGAGTTTCTTCAGATCCAAACAAGGGAGTTCCATTCTTCATCCACACAATGGTGGGTGGTGGGTCACCTGACACGTCACATGTCAACGTAACTGCACCACCTAGTGTGACTGTGACATTGTTCGACTCTTCACCCTCGATACTTGGAGGTACTGTAGGGGGTTTAAAGTTACAATTTTATCCCAGTATTGCAGAAGGAAACGTTTCAAAATTTCCTCTATAATTATTTAATATAAAAATAAGTGTAGCATTGGGAAACATATTATTTTTTAGAATGTATTTTGGTTCAGTATTAAATTAACAGAGAATGATCGCGTGGTACTATTTATTTAAAGTAAAATTAAAAAATACGTAAAATATAAGAATACTTGGTAACAGGTTCTTTATTTACTAATTTAATAATTATATTCTCTGTTGACACAACAAATCTTTAAAATTAGTCAGAAAAAAATCCAATTAGTAAATTCACCTTGCACCAGGACATTGAATGATTTGCTGGCGGTTCCTGCAGCATTGTTTGCAGTGCATGTGTAATCACCGATGTCCCCAACTTGAATGCTGGAGAACTCAATTACTTGGTTATCCTGCACGATCCGCATCCCTGGGCGGGAGGTGAGCACCTCTTCATCAAGCATCCACACGATGGAGGGCTTTGGAATTCCATTGGTTCTGAAATAAAAGAATTTGGTCTCAAAACATACCACACCAAGTAGGTGTGATGTTGTGCAAAATGTAAATGTTGGATAAAATAATCATGTTTCTGGGCGCTTGGAACATGGCAGTAATTACAGTTTAGTGTTTTTAAAAACCACCATTTTAAGCCACACTTACAATTATAAATGTATAACAATAAATAAACATATTAAAAATAGTAGGAAAAGGCAACTTACAAGCACTTTAGAACTAATGGGGTATCCACTGTAGCAACCAGATATTCATCACCACCCTTTATAAATGGTGGCACTGCGGAAAGCAATTTAATTAGTGTATATGGTTCTGAATTTTGCTCATTATTTAATAAAACTTCATCCCAGGTCATTTTTAGATCTGTCAACTTGTAGTTGATGTTTTGGCGCATTCCTTACATATACCAACAATATAATAATTTTAAAAATTATTGATCAATTCTTGATTTGCGAATTTATGGGCAGATGAATCCTCACAGGGTTAAATTTGTGTGGTGTCATATTTAAGTACTGGTAAAATAACCTTACCTTGGATTATAGAAATGTAAATAGGCCCCACCCAAAATAATATGGTTATAGCTTACTGGAAAACAGTCCAATATCACAATACCCAATGTAAACAAAATCACTTACCATGCACATCAAGATCAAAATCTTTGGAAGCATCACCAGCAACATTAATGGCTATGCATTTATATGAGCCTGTGTCTGACACCAATGCTGAGTTAATGCGCAATGTTTGATTGCGATTTACAAACTGCACCCTTTCATCATCCGGGATCACTTCGTTCACACCTAGGGGTGGTGAAAGGTTATTGACAATCTTTTTACGCAACATTGGTGGGGTTGAATGGAGGGTGATAGAATGATTTTTATGTAAATCTGCATTTGTAGGGGAAAATATAGAAAAAGAATTCGGAAAAGCTAGAATTGATTTTATTCATTGAAAAGAAGTGGATGGTCAATTAAATTAAAAAAAAACAATTCCAGGACCAATGCATAACTTGAATGGTCAATTCATTTTTGTACTTAATGGTGATTGCTAAGGCACTTACAAGGCTTGTAAGTCAAGTTTTTATGAAAAATAAACATATGGCAGGATGGTGGGATAGCATTAGATTAAAATTCTGTAAACCAGTTTTGACTTAAACTTGATAAAATACCACTGTAATGATCACCAATAATAATATTATCCCAATTCCATGGTTGCAAAGAACATAAAACGCGAATTCGCTGTTTTTGATTATGACATTTTATTAACTATTAATAATAACACAGCATAGAAAGCAATTTGAACAAGGAACCTTTTAATCTTGTTTGTTACATAAAATATGGGCCACACACATTGTTACATGAAAAAATTTTGACTGCCATATAATCTAAGGACAGGATCATGTTTATTCCCATTGGTGGTCGAACCACAACATTTTGCTTCAGCCAAGTTAGTCATATATATAATGGTATTGTTCCCACCTGTGTACCATCTTATAACAGGGAATGGTATGCCGTCCGCATAACAGTGCATATCAACCGAGTCATCCACTATGACAGTTTGTACAGATACTGCATCATTATCACGTATTGCAGGAGGTACATACACATCCAGTCTTATGAACTGGAAAATAGAATATTATGTATGTTTAGATTTGTGGGTTTTTTTAAGTAACACGGTAGAATGGATGGTGAGATGAACCTTTCCATTGGGACTATATAGTACCTTCATTAATCATCATTTGCTCAACTGCCTGATTACCAAAAAAATAAATAATAAAAATGAAAGCTAGGTTGCTGCTCTGGGTTGTCAATTCATTGTTATTCAGTCCATTGTAGTTTAAAATGATTTGACCAATCTTTGAATTGCACAGTTATTTGCAGTGAACATTTATTTTTATGGCAATAATAATAATGTAGCATAAAAAAAGTTTTGGAAACATATTTATAGGTTGGTATTGTTCACTGGTATAAAAATCAATGTAAGAAACCAGGCTTTCGTTTAAAAATATTAACAAACGGTACCTTGTGAGTTTCGCCCACTTTATTGACAGCAGTGCACTTGTACAAGCCGGTGTCTGATACCTGAGCACTCGTGATTCGAAATATCTGGCCCTGGTTCACAAACTCTATGTGCCTGTGCTCTTCAATTACTTCCTGTAGAATGCGAAATTGCTATAGTTTGTTTTAACATGTGTAAGAAATAAAAGAAAGATTATTAAGCCAGATAACTAATTAACCGCTTATTGAAACTACAATTTTAACATTTCTAACCAATTAAGTGAAGGATGGAGAACACAACAAAACATGCAACAGCAGTCATATAAGCATTACATGTATCACATGAGACATGACCATTTCCACAGAACCACACCAGGAAAAAACAATATGCACTAACAAATATGTTCTGAATAAAATTATGTTACGAATAAAAAGTAAACTAATTTAAAATATTCGAATTTAAAAAGAAAACACATCACAAGTTTGCTGAAAGTGTATTTTCTTGTTTTAAATTCAGCTTACCTCACTCTGATCATCCCCAGCATACCAAGTGATGATTGGAGGAGGAACTGCGTCAGCTTCGCACATCAGATCAACATTCTCACCCTCCAGCACTGTGATCCTCTCTATTCCACCACCTCCTTTGATGTCTGGTCGCTCTGGAACATAACTTCATATGAATATTCATCTTCAATTGCAGACTATTCATGAAGAATTTTAAAGAAGTTTACATCAGTGGGTGCATGCCATTGTTCCACACAAGGACTAGTTGGTCTGCAAGGTCCTTATATTTAAGCATCTTGGTTATTTAACGTTTCATTGAAAAGCATATTTAAGCAGTGAAGACATTTGCAAAAGATAAATTTATAAGACTTACCATGCACAAGGACTTTTGTAACCTTCCTTATTATACCACGTTCATTCTCCGCTTCGCACACATATTCCCCATTGTTATCAGCAGTCACCACATACAGAGTTAGTGTGCCATCGGTGTCAATGTCCACATTCGGGTCAGCACCTGTCAATTCTGCTCCGTTGTAATACCACCTGTTTGATTGTACACAATTCGTTAAAAAAATGACTGCAACATATTACTTGGTTAAATTATTTGAATTTGCTTAAAGCCAGTAATTGGGTTGTTAAACAAAATTCTGGGTTAAACAAATTAAACAAAGTATCATCTCCATTGCACAAAGCACAAAGTATTATCTCTAGAAATCTGAATTGTGGCCACATAGAATTACTCAATGTTCACCAACCAGTCTTCTACCTTATAGTTGGTTTGGGGTCACCACTTGCGTTGCATGGCAATGACAACCTTCCCAACTCTATAGGAGTAACTGTGCAGTTGTTGTTTGCTATGGAGGGAATGCAGATGTCCAGTGGATTAAGTGTCGGATGAGATTGGACATCAAGCATGATGGCTGATGAGTCGCTTCCTGCTGGGTTCATTGCGGTGCAGAAGTATTGACCATCGTCGGTTAGTTCAGTGTTTCGGATTCGTAACTCACTGGACCCAGCTGTATCATCAAAAAATATTAATTTAATATTTGCATTCAGAGCATTCAGAAAAGTCATATCGTTAATGAATGGAACAACACCTGCCCACAGTTAAGGTGTTAATGCTATTGTTTTAATGTTTACAAATTGCAATTATATTTCACTGTAATGAAGCAATACCAGTTCATGCCAAACCATGTGGAATTCACATTTTTTTATAGTCATTAGTTTTTGTGTCACGTTTACGAAATAACAAACATCCTTAAGGGGTATCCAGGTGGGTAGAGGGCGTCCATAGTATATGTTCATTCGACAAAGAGGTAATAATTAAACATTATAATAACGTCA
>CH000134.1:330091-350945 GCA_000149265.1 Ciona savignyi | reverse complement strand
CTTAGTCCAATCTCTTTAATTATAGATATTTTCTTTGTGTGGAGAATCCATACCCTTTTTATAAAATAACATCAATGTAAATTAAACCGGACATCGTCACTATTTAAAAACTTTGTAACTATGTTTAATTAAGTTTACTTTGTAATACCGGTATAAGTTGTAACCATTGAACACCTTGTGATTATGTAAATATTACTGGTATCCTGATGGGTGGAGGTTATAGATTGGTGGAAATTAAAAAGTTGATGAAGCATGTGACACTCTGTATTACGATGTCCATACGAAAACACAGAATTTATTGTAACACCTGTATTGCGTTTGGACAATCATGAAACAGTCGCCATTTTTAATAATTTTAACACAAACTTATTTTAATAAAATAAACCTTCTTAGTACTGAGACGGACATTTTGCTAAAAAATCATTATAAAATGTAAAACTTATGTATCCTTTTTTAGAATAAGATAGGAAAAGTGAATCCGTAAACATTATACCCAACTTGTATAGTGTATATAGTGTATTATATCTTGTGTGGCCTTATCGAACGTAAAATCCAAAATAAAATAGAGCAGGGTTTAAACAAGGAAATGTACCTCCCTGTTGATATTGCAATCTATATTTTAATTCAGTATAACTTAATGGGCATATATATTCATGGGAAAAGTTATAGCTTACATGTAGGAACATACGTATGTTCTTGTGCAATTCAATAAATAGACCTCCGATATCCCTGCAGTGGGCACGTGGAAATGCGATGAATGCCCGTGGTATAACGCAAACTCCATTGTCAGCATCAGTATTCTATCTATGTTGTTATTAAGAGACTTTAATTACAAATAGGGAATTAGGCAAAGCGCCTTTCAGCTGATGTCTAACTTTAGACCTTATACCCCTACAAAATAACAAATATTATTACGTATTAGTATCAACAAGTCTTTTAAATAGAACGTCATCTAGATTAAAATTAATTGAAAAAAATCTTCGGATCTGCCAGTCGATCAAATTGTAATAGATACATTTTGGTAACAAAATAGTTAATATAGCGTTGGTCTATTCGAAATTTATATATTTAAGTTGCACAATTGTTTTAGTGTTAGCTTTGTAGTATATCGATGTAACAATCTTACCTTTGGTCTTTGTCGCATAAGCAGTAACAGCTTGGTCGGCTTCGAGAGGGGACTGCTAGTCCTAACTGATCTCACAGCCTTCATTCCTCCATATATACCCTTTCTGCTTCCAAGAAAATACTAAGCCGTCCTTGATTGCAGTTGTAAATTAAAATCCTGCACCCGTTCACCCCGGGAGCTGAGCTAGCTCGTTGAAATTAAAACGGTCGTTTCATTGTTTAAACAAAGTTTAATCGAGCGGAGTCCGGCTGAGAGCGAAAACAAAGCTCAACTCTTGCGTCCAAGCCGAGATTCATTAAAACTCGCTCAGTTCTAGGTCGCAGCAGGACGTCTTTGGCCACAAAGCCGGTCTCGTATTCATTCCCACTCGTAAAACCAGCGTGCTCGTCTTCGGAAAAATATCTTCTGCTGCGAATTAGGTTACGATTCGATGCTTAAAACTTTTTGGTCACATTGTTAAATGCGCAGTACACTACCCTAAAAGTAGTTTCTTGTACCGTTTTTTTTCTATTACAGGGTAAGGTCATCGGCCGCGATCACTAAACGCTATTCGATACCTCATTATCTCACATATCTCTAGTTTTTATATTTGTAAAACGCGAATCAACCAAACTAAAGTTATAATATAACACAAAAGTGGTAAAATAAGGGTACGTTTTGGTACGTTATCCCGTCATAAACTTTTCCATGAAATACTTTTGTGGCCGAATACATTTACTAGACGTTTGTTGATCACACTAAAATATAACCCCTACAACTACCAAGCCAAATGTTATACAAAACGAGACTTCTCCATCCCATCAAAATAAATTACCATAGTAGAAAAGGTTTTGCTATTCAGGCCAGCTGCTGGGAAAATTTGGAAACTAACTTAATGTAATTGGAATAAATATTTTCCTTTATATTAATATTATACTGTATAATGAGTCGACTAAAGTATTCTAGAAATTATACTTGTTTACAGCTTTTAAAACTTGCCGATCTTTCAAAGTTAATTTTTTTGGGGGAAATTACTGAATTTAAAATTCTATATGTTAACACGATGCATATGTTAAGACTTGGAAAAATGCTAAAAACGCAATGGAAATTGCATTAGTGTGATTTTAAACAAGCACGCGGCCTCGTAATACTTGCATTGTCCGTACACATAATTGAATGCACGTTGATGGTAATTGTTAATTGACAAATTAAAATCGGATAGTATCAGGCACTGTAATCAGTTTATTGTCCGATGCAAGAACGATATTATTGATGCAGGCTTCCGGATTTGATAAGACAACCGTTTAAGCTTGTTTCGTGGCTATTTGTGTCGTTACCATAATCCAACTAGATCGTATTAAGCAATAAGATTCAAAGATTTTAAACTTTCGCGCAGTCCGTTTCAGTGAAGATAGTTAGGAGAGAAGATTTCCTCTTGCAGAGAAAAAAGTGAGAACGAACAACTCCTTTCAGAAACATTATGACGCATCGTGGGAGAAACAGCGTGACGTCCTGGTCATGCGGAATTGAACGAATTTAATTCTGTTCATTTAACCGAGTACCCTACGACATACATTGCATATACTTTATTCATGTAAATAATTGATAACAAGGACCATCGCGTACGCCTTCTTTTGGTCATTTGAGTTTCCCCTATAAATATATACAAGATATTTATATGTACCATCCATATAATATAGAGACAAATAGGAAGCCCTTCGCTTTTTTGAGTATTAAAAAGCTATATGATACGATATACTACGCCACTTTAGTTTCTTCTATGTTTTAACTATAATACTTATTTGTATGGAAACCAATGGCTCTGATATATTTACTGGGTGTTTAGAATAAGTTACAAGTTCACCCAAAGTATATATATAATTATGGGTTCCCTTCGATTCCAGAGGAAACGCATATTGTATATTTACTCCATTCATTTTTTACTGCGTAACACTCTTGACAAGTATAATTTGTTGAGCAGAAATTGGCAAAAAATAGTTCACCAATTAGGATAAAATGTTAGTTGACACGGTGTAGATAATACGAAGGCATTTTGCTTTAAACCAGTGTTTTCCAAAATTTTCTCTCATAGCGCCGCCTAAATTACTGACTGACTATCGAACGCCCCCTTGACAAAAGAGTAAAAAATGCATTAATACAACTTAGTGTTATTTTAATTTTAGTGAGAAGAATAGACTCAATGTAATTTATAAGCTTCTTGATATCCGTTTCCATTTTAGTTAAGAAAAGTCGTAAATCTTCCCGTTTTACAAGGTCCACGCAGTTTCTTTTGTTATTCAGAATAAGCACTATGACGTCACTGAAAGCACGCTCTACTATGTATAACTGGGAAATGCAATGAAAAAATTACCTGATTCCGCATGTGAGGATAGCTGTTACACCGGTAACAAAACTTCTTCAATTATACATAGAAAACATCCTTAATTTTGTTACTAAACAACAATAAGAGTGTCAACCACGTGTTATCCACTACTATTTAAAAAAAAACTCTGTTGTATGCACGCTACGGTATGTTTTTCTGCATCTAGAAACGATCGGGTTCTCTGGCTATCTTTCCGCCCTTGGTATATCTTATATAAAGAGTTTAACGTTTGTTTGAGTTCCCGATTTACCAAACCAAACTTTATATCCATGTTTTCCGAATAAAGTATTCGCGTTGGTATATTAAAAAAAACGACAATAGATACCAGGAAAATAAATTGTTTTTTTTTATTATTGTGGGCCTTTCGGGGATATTTAAATTCATGCATTTTTCATTGTTATTTAATAATGCTACCAAAAATGTGCCTAAAATGGTGGATGTGCAAATATTCCTGGTCATGGTGAGAGTTTTCTTGAAATGAATTATATACCATTTGTCACTACATTTCTAATACATTTTAACTAACAATATTACCAAGTTTAACTTATTAGTTTATTTTTTTCCTGTTATTATGGGGAGTTAAAGCAGGCTAATAAGTGGCTTGAGTGCGGTTAAGTGTTGGGGAATCAATATGTGTTTCCATAGGAAATGCGAAGGAAACCCATAATAATCGAATTACATTATTCGTCAATGTTATTAAGAATTCCACGAATCTAATAAGAGTATATATATATTTTTAACTAAATGGTTAACAAGTTATGCTAGAAAAACAAAGTGTTGTGGTTATGAACCCTGCTTACATATATTTAGGTATGCAAGCCAAAAAAATTACCGTTATCGTGATAAGTTTTGAACAAATGATGGGATCGTCAATAAGACCGTTTGTTTTTTAAAAGAGTCGGTATGTGTATCGGTTGCGTTAACCATTCGGCCACACGACTGCACAGCAAGCACAGCACAAACACAAAATGTGTTTTACAAATGATAGTGATATGGGCGCTCTCTAGTTGGTTTTATATAAGTGTACTGTCTATTATTTTTTAAGTGCGATATTGTTTTTCGCGTGATTTGAATGATTTTTACTCAACTTTAATTACTTTGTTTTGAACTTTTTCTTGTGGATTTTTTGTTTAATTTCGGGTTAACCTATACCTATAAAGATGTCTTCGGGGTCGCTTTGTCGCACACTTAGTTGGAGGCTTAAGTTTAATAATTTTTATTTAAACATACAAATGTGATTTGATGGCTGTCGTTTTGCCTTTTTTTCCCGTTTCCTATTTTTTATAGTAGGTCTTGTTTCGACCCCAAAATGGGATCATCGCATTTTTATTACTTAAATACGAAAAAAAGTGTTATATATACCGTTGCAGAGATAATAGTATTCAACTATTTTTGTACGCATTATATTTTTCTAGCACTTAAATATTTGCAATGTAATTTTGCACCATATTAATATTAGAGGTTTTATTCTGAAGTCGTGATCTATAAATAATAAAACAAGTACATAACACCACCATATTGATTAATTTATATTCAAATAGGCCCCTGTTTCTTTTTTTTTGATTGAGCCAAGTTTTAAACCCTGGACACTTGGACCGTTTTTGTATAAGTCGGTATTACTATCGGTCGCGCTAACCATTTGGCCACACGACCGTACTGTTTCTTTTATTTTTTTTTTACCTAACTAAGTTTTGAAACCATGAAGGGCTAGGCACAAGGACCGTTTTTTTTGTATTCAAGTTGGTATATGTATCGGTCTCGCTTACCATTCGGCCACACGGCCGTACTTTTCTTTTTATCTTGCCCCTTTATTCAATACGTTGTTCTAACAGCGCTCCTCAGCGGAAAATCTAATATATATGCCTAGAGCCCTGTATGCAAAGAGTAGCGACACATTTATTTGTGGCCGAACTTTTATCTTGGACAAAGCGAAACTACTGACAAAGGTATAATAGGATACGCATGTTTAATCGTCATAATTGGAAAAAAACAGGGGACACACAAATAATCGGCAGCTTAGCGGGACAATTGAATTTCTCTACTCTCCAAATACAAGGCTCTAGGAAGCCGTGTTGAGAAATTCTAATTCTAAGTTTCAAACCACACAAAATCGTTCAACGTGGATTTAGCATGTGTTCTGCCACAGAAGATATTTTGGATACTTTGTTTGATTTGGGTTATTCTGAATGTAGAATAAACGACGAAACAAGTTTGTCAAATGCAGTTAAGAACGGAACTGCTTCGGAAGCTTTCACTACAACTGTATCATTGTTAATATCTGAACTGAAACTGTTTTACAACATTAATGGTTTTACAATTTCTGCGGAATGTACTGATGATGCTGTAATATTTATATCTGAAGTTACTAGTTTTCTTTTAGAGTATGGCTCTCCATTTACTGATTTGACCCCTGAGGTTTTGACCCAGCAGATGCATAAAAAAGATGGCTGTGAAGCTCTTCTTCTGTTCTTGTCTTCTGAAGTTCAAGCTGCCAGAATGTGTCATTTAAACCAAATACATCAAATTTTACCTAATGCTGATGGTAAAATACCCTCTAGTTCAATTTTAAATTTGTTGAAATTAATTTGCATTGCTTTAAATATGTCTAAACCTCCACCAAACATATCTTCGTCGGCTTTCTTTCAAGCGATGTATAAAAAGATTTGCGAAGTTACTGCAAAATCACATCTTAGTCCGCCTTTGAAACTGGACATTAGTGATAAACACTGGCAAGAGCTGCAAGCTTTAAATCAAACGCTCATATCAGAATACCAATCTCGGAGAGCTATGCTGATAAAGCGTTTGGACGTGACTATTTCCTCATTTAATTGGTCAGAAATCGCCAAAAAAAATCTGAATAACATTGCTGCTGCTTATCAAAGTAAAAGACATGCCTTACAAAATGATAGCAATATTTCTATTGCTCACTTACTTGCAGCTAGAGGTGATGTGTCTCAAGTTTGCAAGACTTCATCAGGTGCAACCAGACACAAGTGCCCCATAAACAAAGTTGTGATTGGAAAGGTACCAGACCGAGGTGGTAGGGCAAATGAAATTTCAGCACCTCCCCCAGAAATGCCGAGTTGGCAGAAGCGGCAGACTAATGATAAAGGTGGTCGATATAATTCTGGTCAGCGAGGTGGGTCTCATCAACATTCTGTGGGGTCATCGCGAGGTGGTGGCTCTGCTCGAGGAAGGGGTCAAAGTAGATGGGGAAGAGGAAGGGGTGATCGGTCTTCCTCTAACCAGTTTTTCAAACAACAGTTTTCTGAAAGTGGTGGATTTGGTGGGGCACAGCAAATATACACAAGTTGATTTTGAATTAATAACTGCATTTATATTCAATGCTATCCTTCACCTGGAAGCTATTAATTATACTTATAAAATATCATGCTATGTTGCTTTGTTAATCTGGCTTCTAGACTAGCTTTAGGCTGTTAAAATCACTGTTTTCTGTTATTGTGGCTCACATAGGTCAACATGTAGTAGACTTATAATGCATAATGTATTAACACAATACAGTTTTAAAGAAAAAAAAAACTCTAGAACCGGTGGTACACTGTAACAAAACTGCCAGGAAGTGAAACTTGGCAGTTGAAATAGAAAATAGACCACCCCCACACAACACCGTATGTCGAATAAGCAGCAGGCAATTCTCCCAATCACCATATTTAGATGATTGTATAGTTAAAAATCATTTTTTCTTAGATTCATGGTATCAACACAACTTGGTCAACATCCATTTATATAGAGAAAGGTTAAGAGCTAATTAATACAGTGCTATCAGTGGAATTATTAAAGTATTTAAAATTTAGGCCTGTTTCAAGAAGGCTGCTTCCAATATTTTTGATCATTTGGGGCATTGGCGAAAGGGCCAGATGTTGGTACAGTCGAATGGGTAAAACTTGGGTAATAATGTTCTGGGGTCGGAGTAAGGGGTGACATTAACAAAGGACTGAGTGGGTCCGATGAATAATTGTTATTGTTGTTAATTTGCGAATACGCCTCTGCATGGGATTCTGCTATGCTGGCCAGTGGTGTCGGGTGCTCCACATCTGCAGGACGATTGGTGACCTCATTAGGTCGTAATATGACATCACCAGAATGGAATGTTACACAAGATTTATCATCCACACGTGGGCGTAGTAGATTGGTGAGAACGGTGGTTAGGTACACAACATCAGTCTGCGAACACATGTAATGTTAACCTGATAGTAATCGTGCAAAATGTAGCAATAGTTGGTAGTTGCAATGAGTAGCAATGTTTTTAACACAAAGACGTGGTATATTTATATTTTGTACCTCATATAAATATCATAATTCTTATTAGTCTTAATTTTACCTTGATCAAAAACATGTACATTTAAAATATAGTTTGATTCTGTTTTTATTTTACTGTGCTCCAAAAATACAATACAAATGATAGTTTAATTTCTTGTTGATCTAAGCACGAAAGTGAAAGTTATTCCAACAGGCAATACCTCATGTATAAAATTGAGATGAACAAGTTCAGTTGCGAGGTCTTTGGGTGTCTCATTTAACCCGATGTCGCATCGTAACTGTCGATTCATCTTGTCCTCAAACCGTAGCTGGATGACTATCTGGTGGAAAAGAGTTGGGGCTGAATCAATTGGATCGGGGTCTGTATTAGACAGAGGGGGGTTGCCGGGCTCGGGGCTCTCCTGTTATGAGAAATAACGAGTTGGTGGTAAAATGGGCTGATTTTAAATTGAATTTTAAGAAAGGAAAAAATAAATATTAGTAAAATGAAAGTTTATGATTGGTTTATTTATACTGGAAAGGTAAACGTGATCTTTCTTGGAAAATTATACTTTTGGATAACAAAAAGCAATCTTACGTGGTATCCTTCAGCCTTGTCAGTCCTGGTATAGCAGCAACACTGTGCGTGTACAATTTTGCGAGATTCAGGGGGAATTTCCTGCTGAGTAGGGGTCAGTCGCTGCCCTGGCCCATTTGCTTCACCCTCAGCCTCTCCTGGGGTTTGAGAAACCACCTGAGCAGGTGGGGGTTTCGGCAACGCAAAGGCAGTAAGGGGGTAGATTCCATTCCTGGATGAATGAGACTTAGTTATTAACAACAAACTTTCCTGTTGCCTGTGCTTTAATATGTATACACGACAAAGCATGTGGATACGTAGGTGCAATAAAAACCTAAGAGCGATTAACTTTTAGTTAACAATAACAAAGCCTGACAGGGTATAAGTGATACTACACTACCTCTTTAACACACAAGGTTGTCAAATACGTAGGGGGACGAGTAATTAAAAAAAAATTTAAATTCCCAAAAAGGCATTGGAGAATGGTCACTACAATTTTTTCTTCACCTCACCCCCTCAGAGTTTTAGCACAGTCTGCTTCAATGTAGTAATCTAAATGTAAAACCCCACTACACACAGTATGCACAACTAAGTAATAAAACATCATGTATAATTCATAACATTAGATCTCAAAAACGATCTTTGTCAAAATTGTCTACCAAATTTTCAATGGGAAGATTAGGGTGTAAGCTTTAAGGGGGGATAGGAGTCTTTTTTATCCAGCTGTACAGAATTATGTTACATTGAGTTTAAAAACCTTTACATGAAATGTCTAATTATTATTCAAAAGAATGATACTGAAGGTAAGCCCACTCACCTGACATCTTCAACAAACTTATCAACATCAAACGTACTATCAATGTCCCCCTCAGTCACCTCTTTGCCAGCCACTGTGGCCAATACATTGGCTTTCCGTTTCTCTTTTAGTTTGTACATATCCATCTGATTTTCCGGTAGAATTTCTAAATGACATTTTTTATTGTACTAATGTGTACTTAAGATTTCAACTATGGTTGTCAAAAAATAAGAGCTTACAAGGAAAGGCAGTAATCATTATAAAAGTCAAAACAAACTTAAAAAAAAAAACAGAATATACTGAGTAAAATGTTATATAGTTGAATTTTATTATGCATGGATGGACCAACTAAGCTTTCTTAGAAGTTTCAATATGTATAACTTTGACCAGTTGGTCTGGTTGATAAGTGCGACCGACGCCTTTCAGCCAAATGGTTCCAGGTTAACATGTCACGTGTGTATCATACATAACACACTGCAATAGCTCAAGTAACCTGACGGTGGGCGCAAGGTAAACTGACGAGTATCTAATTTAATGTCCCAAACTGTTTTATTCTTATTATTAATAATGTAGAACTTATTGTTCATGCAGCTTTGTTGGTGTTTATTTTAGTGTCAGCTACGTTGGGGTTAACATTTAAAAAATATGTTAAATGAAAAAAGTGCACATTTACTGCTTAAAAGCTTGCATGAAAATTAGTTACCGGTATGTATATAATTATAATTATCTATATTGTGTTACCCGTTTTGCCAATAATGGCATCAAATGTGCACAGTGTGTTGATGAATGACATTATATTAAATTTACAATGAACAGCACAACATATAATACTGTAGTTACCAAGACATCATATTGATTTTGCACTAGTCTCAATTATGTTAATTGGAAGTTTTGGGTAAATATTTATATTTCTACACTTAACCCTTTATCAGGTCTTATTTAATTGTCAATTCAAATCCTAAACACTATTAGGATATACACAATTATCTGTTTCCGCATATAGTTAGGATAGGATATTCCGCATTACAGTGTGAAAAAAAAACGATTTTTTTTTCAATTGGGGCTTTTTTGTTTGGTATACACACAAACCAACATTTTTAAGGGAAATTGGGAATGTATTAGTTAACAGCTGAAGATAGCCCATGAAATAATAAAAAAGGAAAAAATGATGAATCATGATCCAACCTTGGTTTTTAACAAAAGCATGGGCTGAGAGTAGTTTGAGTGAATGGACCTCAAATAAAACTGGATGGAGAAGTAATTCCCTTGCTGAAGGACGTTGATTTGGGTCTTTTGTCATGCATAGTCTAGAACATAAAATACCAATCATTATACGGAACAAAATGGCACATTTCAGGTACTAAAATAGAACTGTTGTTTTGTATTGTACAGTTGTTTATTATTTTAATTCAATACTCAGTTGTGGTTTAAAAATAGAAATATTATTGATAAGCATTAAAATGATAAGAAAAGTGGACCAGATGCTCGGAATTATTTTTGTTGATTATCCTTGTTAATCAGTGTACCATCGGGTAAAATTAGGTGTAAGAAGCAAAGCTAGAGGAACAAAACTGTGGCCAGTTGCAGTTTCTTTTAATTGTGCAAATATCCAATATTTTTTTAGGTTGTCCTTGTCCATTTCAGAATCAAGATTTTGATTCCATTTGAATAGGAAACGATTGTGTTATATTTTTTAGTCTAGCAATTTCGAAACTAAGTGCTCATAGTGGAACGAAATGAGTTTTATTTACAATTGGAAAAGGGGGTAAATTTGTTTTTAAATTAAAAATAATAATTATTTATCTAATATACATGCAGTTCTATTTTATTTTATTAAATTAGTTATAAAAAACATTTTGCTTGCTCTCTAACTCTATTAAAGAGTGGATCAAAATCTAGATTCGAAATAATTGAGAATAATTCTAGAAACCAAACTGATTCGGATAAAGACATCCTTACTTGGCTTATAGGTGATGTATGGATTATTCAAGTCATTTATAAATTGATAATTTCCTGCTTTTATACAGCATGGCTACCGTTAGTTCTTCTTTCACAACACTTGGGTAAATTCAAAAACTATTTATCCAGTTTATAGGCACATATTTCAATATCTAAACAATTTCCTTTCCAAGATCAAAATTACAAATTTAAGCACTTTTAGTTTCTACAATCCATACCCAAAAACGTTTAATTTGCACTTTGGCGTAAAGAATTGTACGTAGTTTTATATAACCAAACTTTAATATATATTTATCACATTGGTATTTAACAAATAAAATCAAACAACATAAGATACTGGCTAATGCTGCAAGATAAGAGAGGATGCTAATCGTAACCACAAAGAATTGATTTTAAACACAGACCTGCACTGTGCCTTCTATACTTTAAAAGTTTAGAACAAGAAATTACCCTTTGATCATGTATAAACGATATTTGAAAGGAAAACGCCCAAAAAAGACTGAAAACTCTATACTATAAATTTAATAAATGTACCTGATAAATAGCTGCTGCTGTGTGTCATCAAGCATGGTGATTGCTTTTTCTATGTCTTCGGTTGAGATTCGTTTGTTTTCAGCATTTAAATGAGTTTTAGGTAGTGCCATTTCCAGAGCACAGATTCCAAAGGAATAAATATCAACAGCAGGCGTTATGTTGCCTGAACCTTGCGTATCTGGAGGAGTTTGATATGTATGTATAGATTAACAGCAATTTATAGATATTATTTTAATGTAATATAAAAAAGTACTTTTAAAATTGCTAGGTCAGCATGTGTTTTCTCAAACAATGCTAACCAGCAGCGCAAATCACAAAAAAAGTGATGCCATAACGATTTTAAAGCAATAAACACTGTTAAGCAAGCTTAAAGTATAATCGCTAAAAACACTTGGCTCACAACTGTGATTTTAAGAAAAATATTTTAACATAAATAATTAAAAATGTTTAAAAATACAAAATTTTGTCCATTTCGGTCCTTACAATCAGAATTTCGAAATCGATATATAAAGTCAATATTTAAAGTAGAATATATAAATTGTGGTATTTTGTTTTGACAACTGTTAAAATCCATTCAACTCATTATTTTTTTTTGAAAGCTGGGAAGCAAAAACGCATTTTTTATTTTATATAATTACATTTTGAAAAAAGTTTTCTATATGACAAAAGACCAATAAATAATAACCAAATTAATCTATATTAATTAGCTTTACTTGTTGGCCTTAGGGTTTTAAAAATGAATTGCGAAAATAAGTGCAACTTGCTTATCTACTGTTCTACAGTTGAAGAAATAAATTAGTATTGTATTTTATATGACAACTGATTGCACAAAATAAACTTTAAAATTTTAATAAGATTTAAAGTATCGATCATTCTACTTTTACCCCCAATAAGCAAGCAACAACACAAACATAGTGTTAATGCGATAACAACACACTGGAAATCAATCCAACCTGTACATTCCGGTGCGAAATAATGGAGGTTCTTCTGTATTTGTAAGTACGTCTTGATATGGTTCCGTATTGCATCAGGAGCAACTGTGAGTATCAAGAAAATTACATCTCATTCTATACTGTTTTCTGGGAAAATTTGTAAGGACCTGCATTGATTACACAAATAACAAATTTTTACTTTTTACACTATTAGAAATTCTGTTTAGAAAGCCGACTAAAAGTACAACATTAATCACCCTGCAGTCATATTTTTGATATAATACATATATTAAATTGATCTTGTTTACTATTTTTTGTCCTACTGTGCTGATTTGTGGCATCCTTGGAATTTTATAAATGTTCCCTTTCAACAGTAATTACATTTGTAATTAATTGTTGGAATACATTCTTAAATTGTATGACTAACTGCATCTATTCTTAAAATATTGTTCAGTAGCTTATGACCTTAAACACACGTTTGAACACAAGCAATGAAAACATGATAAGGAAAACAACCACCAGTAGAATCAGGCAGGGGAACTGTCCACGTGAAGTATATATAGCAGTTAATGAGATTACATATGCATCGGCACTTATTAGGTGCTGGCATTGGAGGAGTGGCATTACATGTGGGAATATCGTGTTACACAGCAACTCAAATTGCCGATGATGTCACATAGGATTACCTGAGCCTATCTTGAGTAGGCCGTTGTGTTGTATGAATATCGTGTCACAAGTAAGATTGCCGTGTACAATGGGAGGGTCACAACTGTGGAGGTAGCTTAAGGCAGAAAGTATTTGACGGCACCTGGTAGAGAACAACTTTAAGGCACGATACAATTGTTTAGAAATCAAAATGAAAGCCACGTTGACACTATCTATATACCAATCAGATATAAATGGTAGAAATTCTTGACCTCTAAATAAATGCTTGTTTAAGCATTTAACATTAATAAGTTTAAAAAGGACAAAACATGGTCACTAGCACAAAATTGGCTATAAAAATATACACAAATTGTCAATTGGATATACTTTGTTAGCAGTATTAAACATGTACTGGGATCAAGTCTTATTTACTGGAGTTTAACTAAATTTTACCCATGGACCTGCAATATACCAATTGAAATAAATAGGAAACCTTAAGGTGCAATTTAAAATATTGTTAAATATCATGCAATAAAGAAACACATTTAAAACATGTATTAAAACATGTAAATGACATGATAAAGGTGCCATTTTTTATTACAGGTTTGTGTAATGACAAAATGGACAGCTTTACTAAATTGCTCCATGGTGAAACAACTGGCTAAGTAGCTTTGGTAAGTTGACAGAACCCAATATATAGGGCAATCATTATTTCTCACCATCTTTTCCATGACTTGGTGCTTTTATATTTGTGGATTTCTTTAGTTTTGTTCAGAAACTTTTTGACAGAGCCGGAACTCATGTATTCAGTTATAAATATCACCTGTAAAATAAAGTTTAACCCTTAAGAATAGCCGAACACATAAATGCGTTTCTTAAGGTTACAACAATAGGCTAGGCACCTACGTAAGTATCAATATAACTACCTGCATGTAATATTTCTTTTTTATAAGAAATGTGACAATTAACAGACAGTGTATCAATATAAAACAAAACAAGTTTTTTTAATTCTAAACATTTAATAAAGTCTTGTGGTATGTACCATTGACTTCAGTAGTACTCTGGATGACACAGTGCATCAATTTAAAACACATCAATGTCAAAATCCATTTAGGAAAAAAGCAAATGTGCATAAATTCAATTTGTATTTTGAAAAAAGGGTTTTCTAAAAGGACTAGAAAGCATAAAAAAATTAGTCGACAAAGTCATGTAAGTGTATATAAAATATGACTCATAGCTACCAGTCTAGCCACTTGTCAGAAGCGTATTTAATGGGAGCCACACAAGTAACTAAAATAACATACTGTTCCTGCTTGAAGTTAACAAGTACCTTTTTGAGACTTGTAAAGTGAGTAACAAAAAATGTAAAAATTATACAGTAAATAACTACCATGTTAAAAAAAATAAAAAAGGCTAATGAGGCTTACTTGTTATTTCTCTGCATTACTACCTTATTTGCTTTGCAGAATGCACAATGTAAAAGCTACTGATTATTATGGTACAGTCTATCTAACCTGAAGCATACAGCAAACCACCTTTTATATAAACAAAGAAAGATTCATTTACAGCATTATGTAAAGGATATAAACAGACTTATTAATAAAATAATAAAAATTAATTATTTCCTATTTCTATTATATACCAGTATACAAATTACCCATTTCTATATACCAGTATACACATTTTCTTTAATTGACATTAATTAGACTTACCCTTGTTTTTTGTGAATCCTTTTTAGGCTGGTCAATCCAGTATCTATGGAATTTGACGATATTTGCATGATCAATTCTGGTCAAGTTGTCAAACACAGCTCTTATTTGTTGCTGTAAAAAAAACAATATTAATATAAAATTTAAGTTGATTATAACATAATTTGGTCAAGATGTATGTAGAGTTAAACAATGGCCTTTAGACTATGAAGGAATGCTTGACACACACAGTACTCTGTATTTCTTTGAGAAAATGTACTGCTGGTATTTGGGTAACTAATGTAAATTTGTGATTTAACATGGCACATGATACATGATACCAAAACTACTACCAATACACATATAACTTAAACTATTGATATACACTTTTGATTTAAGTTACTGATGAATATTTTTCCAACCAATGAGAAAATGTGAAAAGGGTAGATTTTGTGTGGTTGATTGATACATGCAGAGCGGTGAGAATTTCCTTACATTAGGTTTTTACCAAGTTATTATGCCATATTATATACACATTACACCAATGCTACGAAGTTGATGGCTTAAAGGTATCCCACTATTCTTCAAGTTTACTTGCAATTACAGTATTTATTTTACTAAACTTTCATTAAAATCGGATATCTGTTACACAGCATTATTTTTGTAAGAATGTGTTACAGATGGTAAGGCATTGGACTGGGAGGGCAAAGGCCTAATATATTAGATAAAGATCTCAAATCCTTACTTTGTTAAAAACTGGTTACACAGTCTAATATGTGTTAATTCATAATACACATCCTGGGAAATAAGTAATAAATTAATAACAACATGCCAGACCTCCTGTGCTTTGTAACTTTTCCTCTCAGAGAATTGAACCTCGTTCCATACAACTTCCACCCCTTCCTCTGAATCCATGGCCAGATAAGCCCGATCTATGCCGGGCACATTGCGCTGTGAAACCTGTAATTAAGGGAAATAGAACATTATCACTAATGCCATATAAATTTAATATTGCAAAGGCTGTATTAGTTTAAAATAAGGAGTAAAGTTATATAGAGCATATACATATTTATAAATTAGATTTAAATGGATTATATCCAAAAATAAGTTTAGAAATGATAAAACACAATTTAACCCTAAATAAATTTACACACCTTTGCTACAATTTTTAAATTGTTTATCTATACACAGTTACATTTGCAGTATACTGAGAAAAGTTAGACCAAGTCATCCTGTATTGAATTTGAGCTACATTTAAAGGAGAGTAAAAGCTATTAATTTGGAGTCATGAATGTGACAAGCAGATTGACGCATTATATTACTAGAAAAAAACATTTTTTGGTTTAAATAAATAGGCACCAAAGGCAAGCAATAAAAGGTTCAAAAGAAATTTTATGCGTTTTAAAAATTATACCCCATTAAATGTTACTGCTGTGCCGATCGTTATATCTTGGTTATGTTGAAGACAAAAGAATGGCAAACACAGTATTAATAATCCAGACTGCTAAATGCTAATAGTAAAACACCAGGCAAAACCAAAATAAAAATAGTTCATTATAAACACTTTTGTTGATCTTCCGATCATTTGGAATATGATTGCAATGCAAATATCCTGGATATATACATAGCGAAGAATACAATTCCATATACTTTAATTTATGAAAATACTTTAACTGTAAGCTGTCATAGTTTAATCATTTCTTTCATGATTCGCTTTAAAGGTAATACCATGTCCTCCAACAAGTGTTAAAAGTAAATGTGTATTTTATCAAAAATAAAAAAAAATTACTGACAGGCCAGCGAAGAAATTGAAGTAAGTAAAAGTAGTTTATACTTTTACATTGCATGTTTTACAATTAATGATCTTAGTTCGAAATATTTTTATTTGAAAAATACAGAACAGTAATTTAAAAAGAGTTCAATTTAACAAAGCATGTTTTTTTTTTAATTCGCGCACAATAGTGCATTAATATGAGAAAAAGAGAAAATGGGCAGACTGTGACCTCCACTAAAAGTTAACATCACTTTTACGGTTGGTTTCTTAAGTTTTTGTTAGTTTTTCTATTGCACAAAATTGTAGATGTGTTAATTATGTGCACTCTAAATCAGTAGTCTTAAGTCCCACCCAGCCTAAATGTTGCTCCTTCAAAATCGTTAAGCTGTATCATTGCCAGATCAATTAATAATTAAGCATTAAGCACTACTTAGATAATTTTTGTTATTATGCTAGTTTATTGCATTTAACAAGTACTAATAGTATTATAAATAACACTGAAATAAAAACTGTATATAAGCTTGTTGTTCAGCCACAGTGCAAAACTTTACGTTTATAAAAAAAAGTCCTTTTAATCTTGAAACTGGAAATGTTATTATGAAATTTAAACATTTTGTGATAAGTTATTTGGTAATTACAGTTCAGCCCTGTTGACATTTGATAATTTTGATTATCTGACCAAGTTATCAAATATTTGAAGGCCTAACCACTTAATTCGTATTAGAACACATTTTAGGTGGTGATGGGTTATGTGGGGTAATGTTAGTGATTTATAATTTAAATCAACATGAGTATTTACATTACATAAGATGCAATAATTTGGACCATACCATTGTCAAAAACAAAATCTGAAAAAAGAAAAAAGCATTCAAGAAAAACAATTTTAATGACAATAATCAGTGGCATCATATAGACATGTAGACAACTTTCATAATATTCATCTAAAGCTCCACCTATAACTATAAATAAACATGTTGTATTTGGTTCAAAACATAAGACTAACTTAAAAACTAGTTGTCCCTATTTTTATGCTGTCCTAAACTAAAAAAAACCTGCGTCAGTGTTGCAGTGTCGCCGTGTCATAAAGATGAAGCAAAAAACTAGAGGGTGTCAAACACATTTTTTCCTGACAATTAGATTACTGTTACCTTTTTTATTTCAGTAGGAAGTTCTAACCAAAAAATTGGATACTGTTTATAGTGTACAACAATGATGACAGTATGTGGGTGTGTTATAACTGCATAATTAAAAATCAGTTTTATTATATATAACATCTGGGATGTTTTTTATTATACCAAGTTTTATTATAGTTTTGATATACTGGTATGATGCATATATGTATGTTTAAACTGTTATTGCATTAAATCAGTTCGACCATGGTATGTAAAAAACCTATAAAACTAAACAATAGAAGTTACTCTGGCAGTTGGTTTCGGTTTGTCTATCCACGCACGTAAAGATTGTTTGGCTACCACTGTGGAATGTGCAAAGTAGTGACTTAAAGGTTCTCATCAATCTAGTGTTTTTTTAGATATTCCCAAACCATATATTAGGTTGCTTTTATTATATTATTGACCTTACTGGTAAATCTGATTTATTTTTTAATGAGAACCTTTTTTGTAGCAATATAAAGTGGACATGTTTCTTTGTTTATGTTGAAGAAATCTATACCAAGTTTGAACCTTTCGGCGCCATTCATACATAATTGACATTGCGGGTGAAAAAAAGCAAGTTGTTGGTCATTACTCATTATATCCAAAAGTTTATGTGATAACACAACAGAATAGTTCTGAGGGGGAGTATGAGACAAAGGCTATCATGTTGTAAACCACTTATATCATGTCCTTAGATACGACTTGTTACAAACAACTCTTGGAAACACCTGTACCATGTAATGTGTGGGCATTTTCAGAATATTTGCTATGGTATCTTTAAAAAGGTTTATAACACTACATCAAGGTTGGGATCGAATAACAAAATAAAAATTTGATTAATATTGAAACAATGCAAAAAATCCACTTTTTTCATTTATTTCATTTAGCATTTTAATTAAATTGTTATTAATCATCTGGGTGATATCTGAACTACCTATATTTCGTTTTATTTTTATAATTTTCCATTTAAATATTTTTCGATTCACTCCGTTATTTAAAAACCGCAGTTGCTGTTTGCTTAAGGTTAAGGGTAAACACAGATATAGCTTTTTGCGGAATCCTTCGTGTTTCTCACAAAGTCATATCTCCTTGCTTTTAAGTTTAATGTTAAATGCACTTTCAAAATTTTAAACATTTACACTTTTTGTTTACTTACATACACCATTTATTTAAAATTAATATACTAATTGAGTATAAGATAATGTTAAAATTTATCATTTTAATATTATTGCAAAATACAATGTTGGGGAGTTTAAAGTTTAATTTTTAACAGTATGAAATACTGTTCACTACTAACAACCGATAGGCCTAATCAACATAAAATTAACCGATAATCTAAATAGAGCAGTACTTTTGCGATCTTTTTGACCCTGGGACGCACCCGAGACCAATGAAAAAACGAACAGGCGCACTTTGCACGGGGAGTCAAAACAATATGCTAAATACTCAAACAATTTAGGGAACATTTTCCACCATAGCGAAATTACTGTTTCTTGAGCGCTCTTGCTTTACGAAAAGTTAATGTAGAACTAACGTTACAATGGAAAACAACGAACTAGACACTAACCATTTAGTAGTTTTTGATTAATGCACACTCTGTCATAAATTAACGAAATAAGTGTGGCGCACCTAGCTAACCCATGTGGCGCACCAGAAGCAAGTGTGGCGCACCATTTGAGAAACACTGAGTAACAACCGTTTTGAGTATGAAACATTTGAGTATGATTTTAACCGAATTAGGGATTTCTAGCATTAAACGGATACGATTCTAGTAAACATTTTAGGGTATGGAGCAGTAATGTAACATGAAGCAGATAAAATTGTTAACAACAATGTATTTATAAAGAAAACTTAGTTATGGACGAATAATAAAAAAATTACATACTTTGACAAAAATTACTCTTTCACTAGTTAAAAGTTATATTGTCTCAAAAATTTAGGATGCTCATGAAAACCTGTTACATTATTGCAATAAAATATTACCTCTTCACTTCTCTTTAGCCATCTTCCACATGGACTCTCCTCCAAGATCTGAGTTTCATCTTCGCTCTCGTGCTCACTCTCTGGATCCTCTGTTGGCCCTGATCCGGAATCCTTTTCCGACATTCTCACCAATCCTTTTGTCACTTGCAATGCTTACATGGTATTGTTCGAGTAACTACTAATTCCTAGAGTAACAACAATGCTTATGGTATATTATACATAGGGGTGCACAATGTAGAATATTTTAATATTTTAGAACAATTGTTTTAAATCTAGAATTTCCGATTCTATTCGATGCTATTTTAGATTGCATAGTGAAATGAATGGTTTTTACAATTGATTTTATGAAAACCATGAATAAGTAAAGGCTACACTTATAGTCATATGAATTCTGGTTATATCTATGGACCATGCCTGTTATCAAAAAGTGTTAAATTTCTAAAATAAATATTATAGTTAGTACATTCATAATTACAGGGTTACAAGAGTATAAAATTAAGAAAGAATTATCAAGTAAAATTAAAAGAGACGGTAGCATTGTTAAATGGACACGAACAGTTAAAAACTGATGGATATATTAAATATCGCAAAAAAGGGTTCCACAAAATGACCAATAAAAGCCATGAAAGAGCAAAGGTTGAAAAATTGCTTAAAAAACAGTCCAATGGTAAGGCAAGAAAAATGTGGTATAGGCTGGGGCATAATATTAAAATTCCATTATACAAAAATTTGCGTGCTGGACCATTGAGCATTGGTGAATAAACAAATTTAACTTCGTGGTCTATGTCAGTATAGATTCGTGGTCTATGTCATCTCGTTACAAGATGTCAGGGACTAATTTAAAAAATAGCTTGAATAGGCTAATATTGGACTGAAGAAAAGTAAGCAGCCAGATCTGCTGTTAACTATTTTCATGAGGACAAAACGTTTTTTTTTTGTAGACAAATTTTGGGTTAAAACTAAAAGGAGGGAAGCAGGAAGGAGGGAAAGCAGGAAGGAGGGAAACTGCGTGCTAAAATAAAGATTATGACATTAGGGTTGGTTTTAAACTTGGGGCTAGAGTA
>CH000134.1:297390-329213 GCA_000149265.1 Ciona savignyi | reverse complement strand
TTATCCACTAAATACTGCTTCCGCATAGATATTGTTATCATCTTCGACAATATTTATTCATCTCTGTACTGTTAGCATCTACATATATAACATCATCTTCATCTTCTCCAACTGGCACGACTGATGGGTTTGGAACAAAAATTGGTTTTGGTGCTTTTGGCAGGCTGCTTTTGATAGGTTCAGTTTTTGGTGAAGGATTTAATAAAGATTGAGTAATATGAATGTCTAGTTGTTTACCCCTGACGGCATTTACATAAGTGTCTTTCCAATTTAAAGAATTTATTTCTTGTGGAGTGCTTGAATTTTGCATGGTTCGTGTGATTTGGTAGTCAGACAGCTGATTAGATGATATGGCTTTGGAAATATTGTTAAGTTTTAAGCTTAATTCACTGCAGAAATTTTCATAAGATCCAATTTTGTTTTTAGGCAATGATATCGAAATAGATATAGAGCACTTTAAAAGAGAATTGACGCTTGGTTTAGCAGGACGAACTGGAGATGGCCGTTTCGACGGGCTGGCCTTCTTGATGTCATCAGAAGGTAGTTGCTTACTATTGGAAGGTTTAACAGGAACTGGTTTTGATAATATATTTTTCTTGTCAGGTTTTACAGGTTTTGGTGGCAATGTACCTGGTGGTGCTTTTTGCTTTGTGGGTGGAGTACTTGATGGTACTGGAGGAGGCAATGTTGGAGGAGGGTTGCTCCTTGTTCTTCTTGGAGGTGCAACATTCGGCAGTGGTGGAGGGTTTACTGAATGAGAAGACTGACCTGCTTTTATCGGAAACAACTCTTCTTTTTCTCGCTGCTGCTGCATTTTCTTTGGACCAACAAATCCCACAAAGGAATAATCATCATTTGTAGCCGAGACAACAGTAGCAGGATTCATAAACTTGGTTCCAGACTGTAACCCTTCCATTTTAGATTTACTCGGTCGAAATAAACAGTAGTTAGACAAACAAACTAACCTTTCGAGGGCAGATTCTCCAAAATAAACCCAGTTATTAGAGTCCAAAGCATCAATGGCGGCTTTCACACTTTTGTACCTCTCCTCATCCTTGGGCCCAGAAACAACTTCTCTTAATATAGAATAAGCCTGAGGTATATCTCCAGAGAATATATAGAGCAAAGCAAGGTTTAACTGAATATCACATGCATAAATTTTGCATTGCATCTGTAACTGCTTGTAATCAATAAACGGATTTCCTCTTAATGAGCTTAAAGCCGACTTAAAGCTATCCATGGCTTCTGCATAATTTCCTACATGAGTTTGTGCAATTGCAAGTTGAAAGTAGCCAGCAACGAGGTACCGGTCCTTTGCTATACACTGCTTAAATGCATTTTCCGCTTTCAAATACTGTTGTAATTGTAAATGGCAACAACCAATGTTATACCATATGACAGAGGATGGATTAGGAACCTGCTGGAAAATAGCAACAGCATTCAACCAATCATTTTGTTCACAAGCCTCAATGCCTTCTTGTTGCAGTAAAACCATTTGCTTTGAAGACATCTTTGTCAAAATGTATTAAAACAGACTTAACAAAACGTAAAATACCTTTAAAACTCTAACAAGTGGTATAATACATAGGCTACCTACTGGCTCAGTGCTATAATTAGAATGCAGCATTGGTAAGCAACCTAGGCTAGTGGGTGGTACTTAGCACCGCCTAGAAACACTAGGACATATTCCGGATAGCTCAATTGGCCAAGATGTCATAAGTCTGCATAGTGCATACACCCAAAAAGTTTTTGGATCGAAACCTGCAGCTCGCTAAATGGTTGTTAACTTGGGCAAGGGATGTATAGTCCTGAACCAACAGGTTTTACTTAAACTGTAAAAAGGTCTCAAACATATATAAAACAATCCAATAACTCTGTCAGATTACCTCACACTAACCATTGCAATAAGGTATCAGGACAGTGGGCGTGAGGTAATCTGACAATTACAGTGTGATAATGTTTCCTTACGCAATTGCATGGTTAACTGATAATTGCTCATGTTTTGCAATCCACATGGATAAAAGATAAACACCTTTCTATCCTGATACACGACTAGGGAATTTGATATACCACCGATGAAGACAGTAACACTACTGTGCTCAATGCCACCATGGGCTAGTTACAAAAGTTTGGTCTAAAGGCCTATAAGTTCATCAATACTTGATATGTAGGTTATCTATCTATTAATGCACACTCAAGAATATGTTAGGAGCTTATAGAAAAGTTTGTTCATGACTCACATAACAGTTTGTATAATAGTCAGTAAAGTAACTACACTGTTTCACTGACACGGACCAGCGACTTCCGTACGATGTTTTTGTAAAAATACCACGCATCCTGCTTTCGAACAATGGAAGAGCTGATCTCTCGTCGAAATTGGCCACACTGCATACTTCTCAAACCGGAAGTAGTATAACTCCATACCAACTATCTATACCTAGCCATATATCTAAAGTTGTAAGCATTTTCGAATATTCTTTTTTTACTATCTTACTTTTAGGGACAATAAGCTAAACTTTAAGTATTTCTAGAATTGAAATATTTTCCTGGTGGGCAATTCAACGGAGCTTTTTTTGATAATATAATTAAGCAGATAACGGAAAGTTAACGGAACACACAAATATTTAGGTTAAAGTTTCCGTCTTTATTTTCCGTTAATTTTTTAAAATAAAATTTGTATACTTATAAGGAAGCGGGTTTGTCAGTTAAAATTAATCAATAAGGGCAACTTTGTATAGACAAAGTTATTTTATAAAAATAGGTAGTATTATTATAGTTGTTTTGTATGGTATTATACTGGCGTTATTTCGGTTTCAACATCGAATAGAAAAAAAATTCAAGTCCCCACCAGAACTAACAAATGTCAAAAGTAACACCATCTGATTGTTTCGATCTACCCACTGATTTGGAATATGTGTAATTATGTTTATCTATTATTTTAATCAATGATATCGGCTACATCTTCCGGATATTTTTTCGGCTATGGATTTATTGATTAAACTCCACGCAAATAACTTGAAGCGGCATATGGAGTCCATTGTGTAAGGTGATACACAATATCGAATGACGCAACGTGCTGCCCCTCTTTTATTGCCTTTATAATGTGGTGCCATAGTGAGATAAATCTCGTTTTTATTGTTGTAACTGATGTAGATTAGTCTATTTCGTCAACAGTGCAAATGGGGCGATAAGTTCGTACGCTGTATATAGTGCACCAACCAACAGTAAATATTAAGAAAGCATAAGCTTAACCACACGTTTTACATATATTTGGGAAATAAGTATTATTCTCAGTAATAGACCTTATTAGTTAACGTAAACAGTTGGGTTTCTATTAAATTCCCTGAAAGGATGAAGAAACGCCTATGAAAACGTTTTATCCGGTTAAATATGGTAAGTAAGTTATACAATAAATACAGAAACCTACTATATATACGACATTTATCTTATTTACCGCATCAAAAAACTTAAATCGAAGGATTGTAAAGTCGCTTCCGAATCCCCCATGAAAGAACCTGAAGATGTCGCTGGAGTGTTTAACTGGGAAGAAGTGGCATCGAGACTGAGCGATGAATACGAAAAGAAAATATGGTCACATTACTATATAGAATGGAAGCAAAACAACGAGGTGGGAAATTTTAGTTGATTGGATGATTACTACTCGATGACCTACTTTAACAAATGTTTCTTGGAAATCAAAAGAACCTGCCTTTTAATTTAGCCGAACAGTCTGACTGTTTGGCCGATTCGCAATCAAGTGAGATTTAAGTTATCTATAATTTAACGAAGGAGCGAAAACTAAACGAAACTAAACTTATACCAAAGTACCCTATTAATTGTATATTATGCATTGCTATTACTCCACACGATGTAACAAGCCCTGTGTAAACATGTAGGCTAAATATTCACCTCTTTAAATCGTCTTGCACTTAACCACACTATATGATCGGCTCAGTCGGCCAAGTAAATTTACTAAACATTAACGACTGAAAACTTACTGCTTTTTGTAGGTTGAAAGGTATACCTAGTCAGGATTTAGTGCAACAAGTGCTGTTTGAGTCATGTACATAGCCAAAAGTTATTTTTTATGGGAGTATTTCTTAATCTTGTATTATATAGGCTACACAAAATATTTTTAGTTTTTGGGAGTACCGCATTTTATCAAATTAAACACCCTATAAAAAAGTTGACAGATCAAAGACTTTGTAATAATAATAATTATATGGACTAAGTTAGTTAAAAGACTTCTCTTGGTTAGGGCGCTTTGAGTAGGTAGTCCAGTAGGTAGTGTAAACAGTTACTTGTCTCTCGGAATATTGACAGGTTTGGTTGAGGTGGGAATACTGTGTTTGCGTTACTTGTCTGTGTGAGTTTACACAGATTGTCCGAATCAGAAAATATTCTCCCAAACTCTTATCGCGGGTTTGTAACGGCGACCCATCTGTGCCGCGTCATTTTGACTCAAAGGAAAGAAATTGTGTGTGCAATGTCTCGAGCGCATGCCCCCCGCCAAGATTGGCCCGATCCGTGAAAATCTAATCGTCAATCAACTGCATTGTACTTGGAAATATGACTTAAACAGAGATCAGTGCTCTTGGTAGGCTACCTCTATTGTCAGCTTACCGGACGCAAACATTTTAAGGAAGGGAACGAGAAAGACTGTAATTACCCCAGTTGAACTTATAATGAATTGTAAATATCAAGAGACTTAATGTTTGTTGCGGTAATATAAGTGTTTCGAATCATGAAAATTAGTGTTGGGCAGGTGCGTTATTTAAGCTTCGAGTATTTAGCCAAATACTAGTCAATCCACTAAGATAGCTTGCTATACCGGAGGAGCATGTTTTAATATCCGTTATCAGTACTCCAATTTACGAAGCAAATATTGCGTTATGAATTCATCAAAATAGGTTTATTTTTAGCCAGAGTTGTAATCACCGAGAAACTTGCTTTTTACCAGGAATCTATTTTTTTTAAATTATTGTATTTAAAATGCACAAAGGTTAGCGAATGATTTTGATTTGCTCCACTTAGAATTAAACAGGCTTAGAATTAATTTCGTTTCAAAAATTCACTGACTGAAAACGATAAATTATAAGTATACATAGTAATTATTTAGATATTGTTTTACCCTTTGATGGTAGCGAAGGTCGGAACATACTTTCAAACGCATTTCGATTGCTAAATATAGCTTAAGATATTGTTACTATTTTAATTGTGTTCAGGTAACACAGGACTGACGAAACGACTGTAAGTTTTTGAATAAAAAGTAGTTGGCGCGAGCAAACACGCTTTGCGTATTAAGCTGGTTTATGATGTTCAGGAATGTGGGAAATAGACTTGTAAACCGAGATGATGATGTGACCGGCAGAAACAAAGTGAAAATGCTATTTTCTAGTAAAATTAAAATATTTTTTACGCGTGCAGTTGTCGCCTTGCAGCTTTGCTGATTGTCAAAGGTTTCCTGAATAGCTCTATTCGTAAAATATTTATTCAAGTTGTTGAATTTAAAAGCTGAACAGCCTGGTGCCAAATATTGCACAAAAAGCAGGCGTGCCTGCCGTCCAGCTATTTTCATTTTTGTTTAATCATGGGTTTGGCCTATCTATTGTTTAAAATTCTTGACGTTTTTTAGAGGTAGACACAAAAGCTTTAATTTTGACTATGACGTAATTTGGAATAATGATATGACGTAATTCGGAATAATGATACTTTGGAATTGCTGTTTGGGGAAATTATGTATAGCGTTATACCACTGTAAATCCTAATTACCATAATGCTTCCGTTCCCATCACAACCACAAAAATTTAAAACCGTGTGGAAAAGCACAGCAATATTTGTTGAGAAAAAATTGGTTGCCTAAAATTCCAAATAGGTGATCAGCCTTGAACGCAACACCTAAGCGCTCGCAAATTCGTATATTTGTATTCAAATAAAACAAATCGATTGTGTTTATAAAAAAAGGTTTAGGAACATGGCCCGTTCGCTTTTAAATTTATTTAAGTGCAAGTATGGTTATTCGAAATGAGCTCGTCGGTTTTGTGGAGTAAATGAACCCCATATTCCGTGATATCAGGGCAAATGTGATTAGGTCTCGGTAGTTAAAAAATCGAACGTTAAGCCATGTTTAATTATGGCCAACCATGTCGGAAAAATTACGCGAAAACTTATTATGTACATATATACGCAATCGATTTCTTATATTTGCATACATATCAAGTCTTGGCCCTTTTCAAGTGGTTATTAGAAAGCTTAAACTTGTCAGTCGTCGTTTATGCGTCCTAATTTCCTGCCATAAAGTTATTACATCAAACACTTACCAACTACTTATATGTGATTTGTCTCGGCGAAGCCATTTGCGCATGAATGGAAGTTTGCTAGGTTATCAAACTTTGGAAACTAAATTCCTATTAATCTCCGCCCAGCCATCATACTGTTTGCACTTTCGGACTTCGCACAGGTTTGTGCACGTTCAAATACGTTTTCTATCACTTCGCTGATATTTACATTGTCTTTACCGAACACACAATATCTTGTGATGGCAAACAATTAAATACTGATTATTCACAAATACTAGTCATTTTAGGCGAGATTAATACATCTCTATATATTGTATTTAGGCACCCACTTTATTTTAAAATTAATTAAATCCTTTAGTTCTTTGTTTGACTTACCAACATGTCAAAATGTGTAATTCGTTCTATAGGCAACAGTTTTTATTAGCCTTACGTTTTGAAGACTTTATAAAGTCTTACGTAATATATATATATATGGATATGCAGTAATAGGAGATTCCAAAACATGTTAATCTGTGTTAGTTTTTTAGGAAGATGTAATAAAATTACTTTATCAGTCTATAGTATTGCTAAGCACGTGAAATAATTATGGTAATTTATAAATAACCAATGTCCATTCATAGTAGTCCAATTAAAACCACAGAACTTTGCCACCCACCAGTAAAAGAAAAACAACTAACGGCGAAAATCGCCTAATACACCTAGTTTAGATCAGTTGGCCATTTGTGCGCTATTGTCGTCTTCCAGTCTTGTTGTTTCAGCTACGTTTGAACGACTGCTCTCGGTAAACCGTTAGGTATATGTTCTGAAAACCTCGTCCATCGGCACCAGCCACCCACTTGAACTAGAAATAAGATTTCCTTTTTATTCGCGAGCAACTGTTGCTTTAGACCCATGCGAACTTTTGATGCGATTAAAATGGGTTTAGTGAACGGAAACACGCGACCATTTTATTTGATTATGATTGATGAGCAGTGGATTTCGTTGGTATATTTAAACATTCTTAAAACCCTCATACCATCGTCTAAAACCCACATTCGCAAAAAGGCATAAATGTAATACCTTATTGTTATTAATTTCTCAGTTTATTTGTCAACCGTTTATACGTATTGTTTTTTGATATAATGAGTTTGTAAATAAATATGTATTTCTGGAAGCGAAACTTCCATGGATAACGAAGCCGGCAAAGCAACTTGTGACGACAAAACAGGTGAAAATGACGAAATTGAAACACGGAAGCAGCTCAGACAAAAGTCATCTTCCACATTGAGCGGTGACGGCATATCCCGTGATGACGTCGGATCAAGGTCATCGGTTGCGAGGCCAACTAGTAAAGCATCTGGTAGCAGAGAGCTGCATGCAATATCCGAAGATCAAGATTCGGTCTTTGTCATTGGAACTGAAAACGATGACGATAAAAGCAGTTCTGCTCCCCGATCTTCTAAACGAAAGGTCAGGACTTCTGCAAATCGTGCGTCATCGTCAGGGTCTACATCTGCCCATGACAGCGTTACCAGCTGCTCACCAGCCTCATCTGCCGCTTCTTTTACTGTTTCTGGAAGTTCTTCCACCGGTTCCACTTTCTCTACAGTGTCAGGACCAACTACTAGTTCCCGAAGCTCTACTGCTAAAGGACCGTTTCGACGAACAAGTACCCTTAGCCATGTCCAACAACCGGTTGGTGACGCGAACAGTCGCTTGCTGAAGATGGCACTCAAACGGGAGTGGTCGCAACTGGAATTAACATTGCGGTACATGCCGAAATCCGACCCAGGCTTATATGTGGTGGATGATGTAAGTATGGACTGCATACCGAGCTAGGTTTTACAGGTTTCTAAGAAATAGTTTTATGGTAATGTGTTATTTCTATATTTGTTTGTCTAAATCAAACTAAGATTCGTACATTTTAACCAAAATTCCTTAAATAAATTTTTTTATATTTCTGTTGGTGTAGGTTTTACCTGTGTTAAAGGGGATATTTACGTGCTGGTTAATCACAGCTTTATTCCTTAAGTTTGACATATTTGTAACAGTATACTAACAGCTAGAAAGGTAATGGAAAAATCGTATGATCATGAAACGTGAAATTAATTCTGGAAAAGGAAGGCAGTCAACGCTTGAAATAAGTTGAACAAATATAGAAAATGAATAGAGTAGCACTTAGAAGTTAACTGTATAGACTATAGACCTACACAGAATCGAATATATTACAAAATAACACAACACCTAAATATGGTGTGTCCAGTCGGAATGAAATAACAACTATAATTCATCTTTCATCATATTTAAGATATATATATATATATATATATGTTCTGCCAAAACTGTCAACATCAACTTTATTGATATTTAATTAACACAACTTATATTTAATTAAGATCGCTTCTTCAGTGTGATTTTTGACATAACCCTATATTATCTTAGATTCCAACCCCACTAAATGGTTTAAACACATTGCTCTATAAGGGGTACTGAAAATGCCTTTAAATGGCGCCCCCTATTATACTGTAACTGTCGAAAAAGTAGTTTCGTTGTATCAAAGATGTTGTTGAAATGCCATATTCGACGACGCTCCTGCTTGCTACCTTTCTAATGTACACCATATATAACCAATTGTTCCGAGCAAAAAGCGGATACCTTTTTTATAAACACATAGTAATTAAATTACCAAATTTCTAATTAATTCTTTACCATAAACATTTTACTTTACAAGGATACTGGGCTAAACCCCCTGATGCTCGCTGCTCGTGATAACCGCTTGGTGGTAGTAGAGCGACTGATCGAGATGGGAGTAAACATCAACGACCGAGCGAGGGTGAATGATTGATTATATCAACTTTGAAAGCTTTTGTTGGATTTAAGTGACCGTAAACAATATGTCGAAGGATGGACGTAAGATCTCCAGATCGTTGTACGCTGGACTGTTATCATCTGTATTCTTAGTTTGAATACAGGTGGCCAAATTAATGTGCGATGTTCGCTTGACTCGCAAAAGTGTTCATTAAAAGGTTATATCTGCTTTTAAAATTATCCGGCCACGTATAACGAATTCGATCACTCGACCAGTGTCCCGACGGTTAGTTCTTTGGCTTTCAACCAAGTGGTGATTGGATCATGACCATTAGTTGGCTTAGTCGTCTAAGTCATTGGTCAACTTTTCGCCTGAATTCACTGAATAATAACAGTGAAGGAACGTCTGACTTCTCAATCGCAACACAAACCAATAGCCATGGTAACTCGACGATGGGCCCGCGATTTTCAAATAATTGTGATAAAACCTCTTCCGTATTCCCATTGGAATAAATTATATTCTAATCCTAGGATGGACAATCTGCATATACACTATGCTGTAGCCAATGGACGCGAGGAGGTAGTGAATCTGTTGATCAAGAAACGAGCAGATCTTGGTGTAAAAGGAGGGGTAGGTATTTAATGATACAGTGATTAGTTAGATAACGGTGGCACTGTCGGCTTAAAGATTGTCGGCGTCTTAAAACGCGAATAGAAAGAGGTTTCACCACGAATAATACGATATGAATCTTATTATAAAACCGCCAATACAAATTGATAGAAACAAACTATATATTAGTACGTTAAGATCAATGAATTTAAAAAACATACAGAAATAATAAAGTAAGGCGGGACGGTCCTACATTTCGATAAATTAATTAATGTACCGGTAAAAGACTTGCTAAGCCTTAAGTCTGCTAAAATGGACACAGCCACGGTTTTGGCATAGACCGCCAGATTTCGCCAGATGAAGCATTTCCTAAATTACGTTGCTTAAGTGCGCACAAACAAAACGGTAGTCAAGTGCGTATAAACCGCATGAAGTTCTACGATGACAGCACCCGATGCAGACATCCAGAAACTAGCATCCTTTAGCTGGTACAGCGTTGTTTGGATTGGATAAAATATGTCCTTACGCACTTGAAACCAGTTTTGTTATTTAGTCAGCGGTTTGTTTGTTAGTAGAAGTCAAACACAAGATAACACGCCTGACTAGTTACTTTCGTGGCGAAGAATTTTGGATCAGCGTTGAGCTTTCCTAAATCAAATACTCGGCAGGGGACAAAATAGTCTTCTCTTTTAGAAATATATCAGCTTGAAGACAGTTAGAACGCACACGTATAACGAAAGTTAATTCATTATATTCCATTAAGAAGTAAACATATTTTATTGCAAGAAGGGCGATAGATTTACTAATGTAGTTAAGATTCAAAAGATACATGCAATGAGGCTTTTAAAATTTAATAGCATATTGGTAGACGTCGTACCATAAAAGGCCTATACTTGTACATTTTTAATTTTTGTTGTTGTAAAGTATATACGTTAACAAAATTTAATAAAAAGCTTTCCTGATTCAATAATTAATTTCGTAGGACAAGAACCAGTTGCCGTTGCACATGGCTAGTGCCCGGACGGGAAACAATTCTTCCTCTATTGCGCAATCGGTTGTCAGGGCTACGAGCAAAAACCTAAGACTCGAACCAGACAAGGTAAGCCAAGTGGATTATAAGAAAACAATAACAAAATATTAACTCGTTGTAGTAGACAGGCTATGTCACTTAGGTTACGTATTTTTTGCTATTATTCTGTACAATACTACCATAAATTATGTTTTGTTTTTATTTTTACTCTATGGTACGCATTCCTACGGTAATTAAGGTATCTGTTTCTTAGGATGGTAAAATCGCACTGTTCCATGCGATTAATGAAAACAACCAAGCTGCTTATCGAGAATTACTCGGAGTTTACGCGGAGGAGCAGCTTCGGTACCAACACCCTGGAACTGGCAATACAATCCTCCATCTTGCATGTGAGAGACGAGATGCAGAAATGGTGAAGCTTTTCTGTAGGAAAGGCTCGCTTGTTAATGTGCAAAATGTAAGATGATTACTCAATAAATACATTGTCGTAAAATCGTTTTTAAAATACTGTGTCCGCGCAAAGCCATGTGCCAATATGGTTCTCGTGCTCCTGATGACCATGCGTCCGGATCAGTTAATAGGACATTCCGATTAGTTAGGAAAATAGTTCAAGACACTGCCAAATGTTTAAAAACAGTGTTAAACAGGCTTTTGACAAAAAATATTTCTGATCCAATATCTATACAAAGCTTATTTTTTAATAATACTTGATTAAACTTATTATGGCTTTACATTAATGTTTCAGAAAGAAGGGATTACAGCTTTGCACATCGCGGCCGCGATGGGCGATATACCAATCATAGAAACCTTATACACATATAAAGCGGATCCAGGATTATTAGATCACATGGAAAGAACTGCGTTGCACACAGCAGCAGAGAAAGGTACATTTTAAACAGTTATAAGCACATTATACTAAACAAGTATATAATGCTTATAGTATGTTATTGTTTAGTATGTTATGATAAGTTATTAAGAGTAAATGACCTGTCGATTTGGCAGGCTTCTTACATAAAATCGCCAAGTTCTTAAATAAATGCGTAACGACTACGGTTGATTATGTAAATGCTACCCCCAAGTTATTGTTCGCATTCGGTCACACTAAACAATTTAGATATAATTTAGTAGATGTTTAATTGACCAGTAATTTGAATAATTGCTCGTATTTAATTTAGCATCTAGTGTATTACATTTTTCGTCGTTTAAATGTCACCATACTGCTCTTATAGTTGCTAAAAAATGACCCAAAGGGCTTTTAATATTCTAGAACATTTCTGTTAATTCTAAGCGTTTGCATTCGCCCATATTATAAAAACCGATTGTTTAGCGGAGTTTTTACTATTGGCAACACACCACACACGTTGTCGATAGAACAACAAATTTTGCCTTCATCAGAGTAAGTTATAGCGGTTAAAAATTGAGGTAAGGGCTGGTTCAGGTGCATTTCCGTTAATTTGTGCAAGGTTCGTATAATGATGTGATATACTACCACAGTAGACAATAAAGTGCTGCATACCCAACACGGTGTATTTAAAAAAGCATTTTGGTGTTGACGAAATGTCCATTGAGAGCAAATTTTAGAATTATGACACCGAATAAAATTGCTTCAATCGTTGTGAAAGTTGTTAAAACATCAGATGGCGTAGTGGCAAGGAAACAGATTTCCTTTTGACAGGTAAATCTCCCGTGCGGTTGTTTGGCCAAATGCGACCGATACATATACCGACTACTATACAAAAACGGTTCGATTAACGAGCCGATCATGGGTTTGAAACTTGGCTCAGTAAAAAACACAAAAAAAGCAGATAAATCTCCAAAACTTTAAAAAAAAGCCTTTGGTAATTTTTTAAATTTAACTGTTATTTGCGAGATCCATTTTCTTATACGTCACCAGCGTTTATAAAATCGTTAAAACTGATTGATGCAATTTTATTCGTTTCCACGTTTTTTGTAAAGTTTCAATATCTTTTAATAAACAGTCACAAATATACCATAAAATTATTTGAGTTCGATACCATTAAGCAAAATTATTTTTGTTTGTTATAATCATAAGAAAAGACACAGTCGTGTTTTATGCATATATTTAACTTTTTGCTATGTAGCCCTTCGTACGTTAATATTGCATTAATAGAATAACTGCGTTTTAGGGCATACATCGGTAGTGGAATTGCTGGCAGATAGATTTCCAAAGGCAGTGCTAAGAAGAACGAAGGTATTGCCACATATTAATGAATATTAAATGCATCTTAATGAAACATTAAACAAAGCTTTTAAGTGTAAATTAAAATTTATTACAAATGAACAAATTCAGTTGGATATTTTACACTGCACGCCCTGTGACATGTTCCCATCCTCCTAAATACCTGACTCATATTATTCTTACTATAATTCTAACTCACTATAATTTAGTGGCAACGAACAATAAAATTGTTGATTGAGCATGATGGCAACGGGTATCTAACTACAAATGCTGGTTCGCAGATGCAAAGTCCGAATTTCAATTTATCTTTTTTTCCCAGGACGGTAGCACCCTCATGCACATAGCCTCCGAATCTGGACATCCGGAGACAGCGCTTGCTTTTCTTAAAAAGGGAGTCCCCCTTCACATGCCAAACAAATCAGGTGCTGTCAAGTCTGGAGAATTTCGCGGTTTTTCGGATACTGACACTTCAAAGATAACGGCGTATCAGAAAAATATAATTCCGCGGTTACCAAGGAATTTTGTTTTCTGATATCAGCCATGAAGTATGGTGTGTTGTACACATTACTTCCGTGATAAAATTATAAAATGTAGAATATTTCAGTTTCGCCCTAAAGTCTTTTATTTTTAATAATTGTAAGTCGTATGTAACACTGTGGACGGTAAAATATTATTTTAATTCTGATAATCGTTATATATCGTTATCCATTATTATTACATTACAGTAACCTATTCTTACCTTTGTGTTGTTAATTTTAAACAACTCATAAATTTAAATCCATTTAATGGCACAGCATTTGTTCACGTGCTGAGTTAGCCCGGACAAAACTTGAAGCTGTCACAACAAAGTTTAAACAATCTGTTATTAACCGACTGTCTTGATTTATATGAATGTTTATTTGGACGTGCAATATATATATTTTAGAAAGTTTATTTATATTGTAACTGTGTTTATTTATCCCACTGTAAGAATTGCAAATGTTAGACAACCTCTCTATATACTACCTAACAGACATTTTAACACCCAGGCGCGGTATGCCTCCACTCGGCCGCGAAGAACAATCATGTCGAAGTTGTGCGAACATTGCTGATGAAAGGTGCTCACGTGGACGCAAGAACTAAGGTATCGTTACAACGTTCTGCGATAATGTACTTCCTCATGTAGGACTACTTTGCTTGTTCCTACGTGACGAGAAGCTTAACATGACGTGTTATTTTCCCGTTATATATGTGTAGTGAATGTGTATATTATTTTTAATACAGTAGAACCCCGCTTACCTGACCACCTATGGAACCGTGATCAAGCGGTCGCGTTAGCGGGGTGGTCATGTTAGTGAATTTTGATTTGAAGCAAGTTGTCGTCATATGCAGCTTAAACGTCTGCAGTTTTATTAAATTTTCACCAAATGCCATTATTTTTATCAGATACTGCAGAATTAATTTAATACTAAAGTTTATCTTGTAAGATTCAGTTCTGTTTGCCACATTTTCTTTCGTGTGCGCTCATTTATTCTTATTGTTTTTATCATAAAATAAATTTAACCTCATTATTTTGGTGACAAAGGGCAAATTATTTAGCACATGTGGTCACTTAAGAGGAGTCAAATTTGTTTTTTTGGACCAAAATATGGCGGTCCTGGTCTGGAAACCGGGGTGGTCGCGTTATTGAAACCTGGATTCCAAGCGGGGTTCTACTGTAGATGTTTTATTTAGGTAAATTAGCTAAGGCGAACGCACGTTAGTGACCCGTCGACCATTAAATTATTTCTTATAAGCTGGATCGCGGCCGAATATGTTGAAACGGCTTTTTATGTTTTACAGGTCCGCCTTTTTAGTAATTCCTTTCGCCTTTATATAGCCTGCGGACTATGGTACTTCCGGATTCGTTTGCAAAAATATTTTAAATATATATATTACAAGGCTAAGTTTCGAATCCGATGTCAATACGACCGTTTTATACGTATATAATTCTTTATTTGAATCGGCTTTCTAAATATTCGGCCACACTTTCTCTTTCAGAACAAACTGACTGCCTTACATGTAGCAGTGCAGCATTGTCGCCCACTTGTGGTTCAGATGTTGCTGGGGTTTGGGGCCCCTGTTCAGATGAAAGGAGGGAGTAAAAGGGAAACCCCTTTGCATTTAGCTGCTCAAATACCTGACGGTAGCTAACTCTTTACGTTTATTGGGGGATTATGTTTTTATTTTGACTATGATCATATAATCAGAGCAACTATAAAACTCAGGGTGATTTAATGAAAGCTGTTTGTTTAAATGTGTTTAACGGAATTGTTAAATCTAAAAACGAGATTGAATTAACCTCGTCTCGATAGGACTACGATTGTGAAAACGCACAATCACATCAATGCGTCTCGATGCACGTGTTGTTTTAAATCTTAGAAGTTGCTAAAAAAAAATCTGAAATACTTACTGACCATTTATTACTTATAATTTGTATAGTCTGATTTTTACGCCTAATATTGGTAAAAAGGCTAGGGCTCACCTGATGATATTGCCACATGTAAATTATTTCGTTTCCTATATGTAGATAATATAATTAAATGTGGTAAATTGCGACATTTAAACCCTGCGTTTAGTTAAATTGTATCGACAACCCCTATGTCCGTAGACTGTGAAAACCTAACTTACGCAATGTTGGTTTATGAATTTTTGAACAGGAGAACAAGTTTCTGAGATGTTGATAAAATCCGGAGCTGACGTCAATAGTGAACGGGAGGACGGGGAGACAGCTGTGCACATGGCTGCCAGAAGCGGCAATTTAAATACTTTTAAACTTCTGCTTGAAGAAGGTGGCGATTTAAGAACACAATCGAAGGTGTTTATTAAATAAATTATGTTAAAAATTATCTTGGTCATGTGGAGAATACTTTGCCATCGGTCCCCACATACTCTGTCAGCCAATTCTACTACTGTAGTGGAAATAACTTGGCAATGAGAAAATCAAGAGCACTACTGCAAAGGGTTAACTGATAGTTGTGTGATTCATAAGCTATCTTTTCGTCACAGGCTTCCGAAAATGCATTGCATTTAGCAGTACGTCATTGCCGATGGGAGATTACCAGACACATGTTGGAGTTCCTTGAGCAGAAATATTCAAGATACGAAGCTACGATATGCGTTAATATGGAAAACAAGGTAATTTAATTGCAATGTACACAAAGTAATACGGATATACCGCCGATGCAAAAACGAGACTGCGAAAATCAATTGGTAGAAAATTCAGGAGACATGGTACCACGGAAAGGTTTCGGGTAGGATATTCATGTTTATTGTGGTCAATGTTAAAGGAGGCGTTCAACTAATTATTTTCCCTATCTCTCCAATGCAAACTGACCTCACAAAAACGACTGTCACTCAAAATCCTGACATAGGAAGTCTTAGATTTTTTCACAATTCAAAATTGAAGCTTGGATCTGCAACCTAAACTCAAAACCCTACAAAATTTTGTTTAAAAATTTTGAGCCCATACCCCTTCGTACATCGGCAACTTTTTTCCAACAAAACAGCTAGCAGATGCACATTCAACACCTTTATTTTACAAAGCACTGCTCCACGATTACAAAACTTTACAGCTAAACGAGAACACCGGCGCGCAGCCTAGCACATGCTGCTTTCAACAAAACAAACATTGGGGAATCACCACCATTGTTACTCAGCAAAACACTAGTTTAAAAACAATGACTCATGGAGGGTACCACTCGTCACATCCTGCCGTTCATAGAGGTCTTAATTGGTTATACGCCATCTTGGAAACGGTGACCGTTCCAGTTTGGTTTAAACTGTTTGAACTTACTAGTAGAGGTCATTCTGTGAGACTCTGGTCCAAATTGTAACCCTTTCGGTTGACTGCTTCGGCTATTACAGGCCTTCGACTGAAGGGTGGTCATTCTGTAGATTTCATTTGGCGACAGTGTCACTGGTGATGACTGAAACTCTTCGTACACATTAAAATTCACTGCTTGATGTTCCACAAGTTTCAGCACATTTTTTTACTGTAATTTGAAAGGTTTAAAGTCCATAACCAGGGTACAAATAGTTGTTTTTGAGTAAAAAAACACACCCAATGTCACCTTTGAGCCTCGTGTGACCACATTTTATCCGCCTCCACTTCTTTCACCAATGTTTGACAATCAAGGATGGTTAGGATTGGTAAGTTTTTATATCTTCTGTATGCATAAGTGTCCAACAACACATCTAGGCCTTCACACCTGCCCAAAAATTGAAAAATATGAAAAAAAGGTACACATGTGGATACCAAGAGGAGTACATTTTTCAGTCCTATATCATAAATCGGATTAACAGTCTGTATCGAAAGATTGTCTGGTATTTATAAAAGCCATTCGAAGTTAGGTTCTTGAAAAAATATCCGAACGACCCTCTACCGGAGGGAAAACAACCAAAATGAGAAAAAATGACTAATTAATTACTTTGCTAATTAGCATAAGTAATTAAGTGTAAGATTTTAGACAAACAGTTGACTAGTAACATTTATCCACACTCAAATTTCTATAAATTTGGAGATTTTGGCCCAAAATTCAAAATAGCCCGTTTTTCATTTAAACGGTGACCGTTCCAGTTTGGTTTAAACTGTTTGAACTTACTAGTAGAGGTCATTCTGTGAGACTCTGGTCCAAATTTTAACCCTTTCGGTTGACTGCTTCGGCTATTACAGGCCTTCGACTGAAGGGTGGTCATTCTGTAGATTTCATTTGGCGACAGTGTCACTGGTGATGACTGAAACTCTTCGTACACATTAAAATTCACTGCTTGATGTTCCACAAGTTTCAGCACATTTTTTTACTGTAATTTGAAAGGTTTAAAGTCCATAACCAGGGTACAAATAGTTGTTTTTGAGTAAAAAAACACACCCAATGTCACCTTTGAGCCTCGTGTGACCACATTTTATCCGCCTCCACTTCTTTCACCAATGTTTGACAATCAAGGATGGTTAGGATTGGTAAGTTTTTATATCTTCTGTATGCATAAGTGTCCAACAACACATCTAGGCCTTCACACCTGCCCAAAAATTGAAAAATATGAAAAAAAGGTACACATGTGGATACCAAGAGGAGTACATTTTTCAGTCCTATATCATAAATCGGATTAACAGTCTGTATCGAAAGATTGTCTGGTATTTATAAAAGCCATTCGAAGTTAGGTTCTTGAAAAAATATCCGAACGACCCTCTACCGGAGTGAAAACAACCAAAAATGAGAAAAAATGACTAATTAATTACTTTGCTAATTAGCATAAGTAATTAAGTGTAAGATTTTAGACAAACAGTTGACTAGTAACATTTATCCACACTCAAATTTCTATAAATTTGGAGATTTTGGCCCAAAATTCAAAATAGCCCGTTTTTCATTTAGGAGGCGTTCAACTAATTATTTTCCCTATCTCTCCAATGCAAACTGACCTCACAAAAACGACTGTCACTCAAAATCCTGACATAGGAAGTCTTAGATTTTTTCACAATTCAAAATTGAAGCTTGGATCTGCAACCTAAACTCAAAACCCTACAAAATTTTGTTTAAAAATTTTGAGCCCATACCCCTTCGTACATCGGCAACTTTTTTCCAACAAAACAGCTAGCAGATGCACATTCAACACCTTTATTTTACAAAGCACTGCTCCACGATTACAAAACTTTACAGCTAAACGAGAACACCGGCGCGCAGCCTAGCACATGCTGCTTTCAACAAAACAAACATTGGGGAATCACCACCATTGTTACTCAGCAAAACACTAGTTTAAAAACAATGACTCATGGAGGGTACCACTCGTCACATCCTGCCGTTCATAGAGGTCTTAATTGGTTATACGCCATCTAAAACGCCTTACTCGTCCCATAACCGTGCGTCGTGCACCCTCCGTTCGTTTCGGAGCTATTGCATTGTATGTGATTGAAACGTTTATACTGCTTTAGTTCAGTCCATTAATGAACTGTATCTATGCGATGTTCGCTGAGTAGGCCTACTTTGCATCCAAGGACACGATCGACTAGCTAGCGGGTGGTTTCGAATCGAACCGCTTTTCATTTGCAGCTCTGACTCTCTTTCTGAATTGACTAACCGGACGAACGCGTGAGCACAATAGCTACCTAATGTGTGTGCGCAGTCAGGTTAACGGATCTATTGCAATGTGCTGTAAACTATGCCAAACAGCCGTTAGCAAGTCGCGTGTGCCATTTTGCTCTAGGCGAACATCATCTGAACCTAGTGAATTAAGTCCTTAATTATATGCATAACACACTTCACTATCTTAAAAATATCGATGGTGGGCATAAGGTAGTCTGACGATTGGCCGTGCGGTAACACTGTTTATTTTTTACGTTTTTAGGAAGGGGAAACCCCGATGCATTTGGCGTCTGAACTTACAAGCGAACGAGCGCACTTTGAAGGCGAGGAATTGAAAATTGTTCAACTTTTATTGGACTATGGGGGAGATGTAAATTTCTGTACCAAGCTAACACATGTGAGTTGCTTCTCATATACATTACCTATTATTTATAGATAAATGCTTGTAATGCAATTTCCAGATAGCTTGGTTGTTAAGACCTGCTGAAATCTTTGGTAGCTTAGTGCATCGCAGACGATGGTTTATAGATTTAAGACTGGTCGCTTGCTGGTTGGTTGTTTGCTTGGATTAACCAATCAGCGGACATCACCTGGAAATATTTGAACTTCTCATGAACATTCCAAATAAAATTATTTGCTCACAATCATCTTTTTTCATTAATTCTTTTGTAAACTTACGAAGTTAAATCATTTTATATATAAAGAGTAAAATTACCAAATCGAAATGTAATATTTAGACATTAACCATTTACCAGGAAACTCCTTTTCACTACTGTGCACGATGTGGAAACGAACGTTCACTCAAGATATTGCTTGGACACATTGGAAAGTTTCATGAGAAAATGCCAAGTATAATAAATCGACAAGCAAAGGTACAATGCTTTGTCTTGACGCTATAAACATACATTATTTTAGTTTTTTTTTGTTTAACATAGATCTCCACCAGGTTTAAGCAATGAACATTAAAAGCTTTTAATGGGTTAATGAAAGATTAAATCATTTCCCAAACTAGTAAAGTTATTGTCAAAACTATCAAATCAGGTATCAAGTGATATTAACAATGGCTAGTTGTAGGCTTGTTAAGATATGGTAAGATCTAAACTTGTTTTTTCTTAGAACGGATGGTCTCCGCTTTTATTTGCAAGTGATGAAGGTCATGTACCATCTGTGGATATATTGCTGCAGCACAGTGCACGTGTCGATGTATTTGACGAGGTAGTGTTGCAGATATCAAATAATTTGTTTTACTATATTGTCATAATTACATCATGTATGGATAATATACAGGTCCTAGAAGGAATGGATAAAAGTTTACAAAAATGTAAACTTTTTTAGCGATAATTCCAACTTAAAATGTTAAGTTTCTAACATTTTATTTGTGTATACCTGTGCGCTGTACCAATGCAATTTTTCTTCAATACAAATAATTTTTTTTGTTAGTTAGTCTGCTTTCATTGGTTAGTTTACATAGATATACTTTGCTTCAACTAAATCCAAAATTCTTTTGTAATCGCAGAACGGTAAAGCAGCTTTGCACCTGGCTGCTGAGAATGCACACGATGTAATAGCTGACATGCTTATTAGGAAGAAAGCGTTTATCAATGCGAAGACAAAGTTGGGGTTAACCCCTCTTCACTTAGCAGCACAGCGTGGTTATAATGATCTTGTGAAGAAACTGCTTAAACCAATTGGTTCAGACCAAAAAGCTTCAATAGATGCTCGTAGTCTTGTGAGTTTATTATTCATTACATTTTTAGTTTTTACTCCCTGTCTAACATGAAAGCTAAAGAAGTCCAGCCCAGAGCATCTTGACACAACAACAACTTGAGTTGGGGTTGGCCTTAGAACACAGAATTCATAAAATTCTTTCACAGTTTTTACAGAGTACCAGGGATGTTACAGTTTTTTATGTTTGATAACTTTTATTTTTAAACGGTTAATATCAACTTGCATATTTTGATTGTGGAACTGCTTGTGCATTGTTTGCTGTGAAAGGTTAGGATACAATACGAAATTTATAACAGCAATTCGTTACTAAATTATAACTTACACCCCCAGGATAACAAAACCCCACTACACAAAGCAGCTGAAAATGGACAGATTGATGTTTGTCAAACTTTGTTAGATGCTGGGGCAAATGTACTTGCAACTGATAGCGTAAGTTTCAAACCTTGTAAATACAAGTAGACTTGAAAATCTGGTTGTGATGAAATATGTTTCAAGCTGTGAATTGCAATTAACCAGGGAACTGTAAATTTCAACTTTATCACTAACAATTGAAATATAAAAATACTGACCAGCTAAAATTTTGGTTTACATTTAACCAAGATAATAAACACCTTTTATATATAGGCATATAAATACTGGGAAATTCCCTAGTTGTAATGGACTTTTCACACAGCATGGACAGACACCTTTGCACTTAGCTGCCGAAAATGACCATTCAAATGTGGTTGGGATGTTTCTGGCACATCGCGGAAATTTAGTGGAGATCGAAAACAAGAATGGCTCAACCTGTGCTCATATTGCTGCTTCTAAAGGAAGTGTAGCTGTGATCAAGGAACTACTTAACTCGAATCGGGAAAGTGTCACAAGCACTGCCAACAAGGTAAGAATACCACTTGTATCATATATGATTTATATTCTGTTAGCTGAGTTTCTATAGTACAATGTTTAAGGTTGATTGTCTTGACCAGACAAAGTTTTATCTTCTCCCTGGTATTTTCTAAGAAAAGTCACATCATATATTCTTTAGCCTATTAAATATTTAATGATTATTTCAAAATTTTGTTTTGCCAAATCTTACATTGCATTGTAGATAACCCGGTCTACAGCGTTACACTTAGCAGCCAGCAAAGGTCATGCAGAGGTTGTTCGTGAATTGATATTACATGGTGCAGATCTAATGAAAGAAGATCTGGTCAGAAAATTTTTGCTTTTTTTTATAAAAGAGTGTTTTTGTATACTTTATTTACCATCGCTTAATGTGGTTACTGATTACCCAAGTCTGGAATTAGTAACATTTAGTCTGCTGTTTGTATTGTTTTAGAAAAGTTTCTGTTTTGTATAATAAAGCTAGAAAATTATTGGTTGTTGTAAGACATTAGAATAAAGAATTAAGAATGTTATTGTGTTTATTTATTCCTGTAACTTTGCATGAAATATTTAAATCTGGATGTTAAATAGCAATATTTTTCTGGTTTAAGAACTTAACTTTACCCACCACACCATAAGCTCGAACTAATATAGCTTTACCCACTATAACTCCAGGCTGGTATGAATGCCCTCCATCTAAGCGCCAAATATGGTCATTCAAGCATCATAGATGTCATAGTTAGCAACACAAAGGCAATTGAATTAAAAATAAATGCACCACTGAGAACACTGTGGCAAAAAACAAGTTCCAAGACCGGATTCAATGTTCTCCATGTGGCTACTCAGTCTGGAAAGGTATGCATATGCATTGTTTATAAGCCCTATAAGAAAGTGCTTTTCAAATATAATAAATGCTCTTTATTACAAAGAAAACTCTTTATACATCAAATTCATACATCTTTATCTTACGCTTGGACATTGACCAACTAGTACAATATTCCAAGAACAGGAATATGCTCATAGCCTCATAACATGTAAATTGAAATCCAAAGTTTCTTTCAGGAAGAGTTTGCTCGTGAGATGCTTCACCAGATCAGAGCTGCGGAGCCGAGTCAACCACCAGGAATTAAACTTGACCACTTCCAGCCAACTCAAGTTGATGTAAGTTTGCTGGTTCGTTTGTATACATTATTGATTAAAGGATTTGTGTAAAAACACCTAAAATGGTTCAACCATTCTACAATTCATTGTTACAAATCAATAAACAAGAGTACATTTACTCTAAACTATGGCGGAATTGTTTATGTCAATACCTATGTAGTAACTATCAAAAATATTTTTTTTTACAGTATGCATTCACACCTCTGCACTTAGCATCACAATCTGGACATGTAAACTTGGTGCGGATGATCCTCAACTATCCTGGTGTGAGCGTCGACTCTGTCACTGCTGTCCAAGTAAGCGGGTTTGATGTAGAAAAAAATAAATCTTTTACTGCAGTTGATTTTTATCATTTCTGGTGTGTTCAAATGCTTTGTAAATTAGCTTTTTTAAATTAGAAGATAAGATAATGTGTCCTTTGTATTCTGGCTGCTGGAGAAGTCAACATTAAAGTAAGTATAAATGGCTATGATCTGAACACACAAGGAAAATCTTTGTTGTTAAAGAATTTATTACTTTATCGTCAGATAACTCATGGTCACGATTCAGTTTCTGTAAAGTTACTTTACTGTGTTGTATTGGATAAAGATATTGCACACAATTATTCTACAACAAACTAGAATTTACTGGGTTGAACCAATGTTCGTAAATTGTCTTGCTTAATAAGACATGTGAATGGCAATTATGATTAATAAAAGCTGTATGCATGTGGCACTTTGTACAATATTGTTTTTTAAATTCTGAGGATTGAATGGGATTCATGAGAATAAAATTTCCGGTTTAATATGTTGTTTTTTTATTGCAGAAAGTGACGCCACTGCACCTGGCTGCTAAAAGTGGCTATGTGTCTGTAGTCGGTCTTCTGCTAAGTAAATCTATTAAACAAATTGGTTGCAAGGATGACAAGGGGTTCACAAGTTTACATTACGCTGCTGCATATGGACACTTGGACATGGCTTCACTGTTGCTGGGCCAGGGTGCAGATATTCACACATGTGATAAGGTATATACATAGAGAATATCAAATATTAATATTTGTTTTAGCCACCCTGACTTCTGGCACGTGGTATTCTGTTAAAAGCCCTTGTTTTAAGTCTTATTTTTACCATAAGGAATATACTAATCTGTCCTGTTGCATTGTTTAGTCCATAATATTCAGCACAAAGGTTGCTAGTTTAGTCGGTGGTATCATAGGGCACGATGCTGACAAATGTTTTGTAAGACAACATGAATATTATTTTTTATATTATTCAATGTTACAAATAACGAACTTTCCAATTTATTTCTCTTGCTCCTTCGTTACATTAAAAAATAATAGCACAATTATTTCAAGTTAAGGAGACTGGATAAAAAGGCAAAACAGTAGTTAAAACACGTAACTTACTAGACACACAAGGAAGAAAAAAATGACGTGGTCGTTAAACCTTACTATTTTAGATTGGAATGACTCCTCTGCACTTGGCTGCCAAATCCGGGTCATTGGAGATGGTGAAACTATTGATTGTAGCTGGTGCATCAACCAAGGGGGAGACCAAACAAGACAGAAGAACACCAATTCAATTTGCAGCAGCAGGAAGGCATTATGTAAGCTTCCCTTCCATAATAATAATATTAAGTTAATCTTAACGGATAAAAGTAGATGCACTTAATGTTTATTGCAAAGTTCTGTTTTATTGTTTAACAACTTATGACCAATTAGTACAACTTAAGTAGCCTGCATGGTGTTTTGATAAAATCTCTCACAGCAGCTTTGTGTCGACTCATTCTAGAAACTTTAATTTAAGAATTGTCAATGTCAAATTTGGTCCCATTATAAGCCAAACTGCATTAATATTGCTGAAATTTTCCAAAAAATCCTGGTTTGTAGCAAAATTGTATTGTTCTTTTTACCTTGGATTGTTCTGTGTGATGTGCCATTAGAATGGTACTATTATTATTTTACAATGTTCCCAGGATGTTGTGAGCTATTTGTTAAAGAGTGAGCATGACACTCATAAACTCATCGAGGACAAGTCATTTGTTTGTGATATGATGTTGGTTGCAAAGTCACCATCATCAAATAAAGGAAAACTCTCAGCGTCCTCTGCTGGCAGATCGCTGCCAGATCTTTCAAAAAACATGGACATTTTGGAGGAGTTTGTCCTTGCCTCCTCTGCCCCAATTGAGGTGGCAGCCAAACTTTCAAGAGCCTTCATGACATCAAGTAACAGGGAAAAGGAGCAAGCTAAGGGGTTGGTCGAATGCTCGGACTATTGCCAGAATCTCGCAGTTGATCTGTTGGAAGTTTGCAGGTTGGTTGATTATAAGAAAAACACATTTAAGTTCTAGTTTTGCCTCAACTAGGATTACTGCATTCTCATTCGTATGGCAGTCTGTAAGTAAAATATGACCACATTTTCTGTCGATTGGATGGAGTTATATTTTATCTCGTGGAATGATTTTGGGTTTAGTATTTTTTAGATTATTTTTTGCCTCCTAAAAATACAATATTCAAAAGCTGACATAATTTAATTAAACAATTATGGAATCAAAAACATCAGCGAAGCGTCAGTTATTAAAGCATGTGCTGGTTATTAAATGAATAAAAAAAAAACCATTGGTAAACACATAATTTCATGTATTAATCACCTACTTCCGTCCGGTTTGTCTAGCGGTTAAGTGCGTCGCCTTTCAATCGAAAGGTTGCAGGTGCGAAACTGGTCTATAGCTAGTCGGTTGTGTCCTTGGGCAAGGCACTTTACGGACATTGCCTGAACCCAGTAACCTGACAATGGGCGCGAGGTGATCTGACGATTGCCCGTGTGTTAACCCCCTTGGTTTTCCCATTCACAGGGATAAAGATAATAATCCTATACCTATACCCTACTTAAAAATTGGATCATAGCAATAACTGGTTCACAAAATAAGAAAAACACCAAGTAGAAAAACATTCAGCAACCAGAAATATTTTTATTGTTTCAGTGCTGCTAATGGAGCAAATGACATATTAAAAGCTACTGATAATAAGTCCACTCCATTTCTTGATATTCTTATTGAGTGTGAGCAGAAAAATGTGATTGCGCACCCTGCTGTTCAAAAGTATCTATCAGATGTCTGGGTAATTATACCTTTGATTGTCACAATGTTTCTGAAATGTTTTGTTTTCCTACTATTGTAGTAAGATATTTGGATTAAGCGATTTGTCATTTGTGTTGCCATGAAGTGTGGAGGTCTAACTAACTAAGGCGCAGATACCAGGCAGGTTTATTGTACGATTATTGGTACGGCTACTATTCTGCACTATTGCAGTTGTATATTAAAATTTAAGTAAAAGGTATTTTAAAGAGTTGCAAGATATCGGACTTTCTGACTGTTTATGTGGCATTCTAAATTATGTTTTATTTATTATTGCATGTTTTCGCAATGATGAAGATAAACCTAATTATTCTTAATTTTATCCGATAACTTGTATCAATAATTTGCCAAAGCCATTAATGTGTATGGTAATAACTTAATCAGTAAGTGCAGCATCTTAAAAAATAGCAAAGTATTTTAAGCACACATAATTGAAATAATTTTGCAGTGGTAATTTAAATAATGTTGGATGTTGCTTAGTGTATTATAATATTTAACATTATTTTACAATTTTGTTTTTAAAAACTAGATCGATTTCAATACATATTTTTCATGCAATTTTCTATACTTGGTTTTTAGGTTGGAAACTTGGACTGGTCGGATCGAAAGCTTATTCTCTTGTTTGCTGCCATTTTACTTGTTCCAATTCTGTGGCTGATCCTTTCACTTCCGTTAAATTTGAAACTCAACAGAATTCCTATTGTCAAGTTCATGGTCAATCTTGTCAGCCATTTTTACCTTGTAAGTAGTTTGTCGTTTCTATTTGGAATTGTACTTTGATGAATGAATTTTATTTCCAAAGTAAAAGTAGTAAAGTGTTAACTAGTTAGGTTTATTTAAGTTGATAGTGTAGATGTTTAAGAATAAAAAACAATTGTTTTCAGAATGTTTTGAGCATAATACACATTGGTCTAAAATTTAAATGGATGTCATAGGTAACTATTGCAATTGGGCAATTTTTAATCACAAAAGATTTTTAAAAAGGTGATAAAGTAATTTTCTTGTTTCAGGTTACTCTGTTTGTTATTACTGTTGCCATCCCTATCACACCTATCTATGAGCAAGCTGACCTGATTCCCCAGTGGAATGAGTGGTTGCTTCTTTTGTGGGTAACCGGGGTGCTGGTGAATGAAATCACCAGTCCTGGGCGTAGCACTGGTTTATCCAGGGTAAGTGGCATTAAATGCATTTAGATTTCTGTTTTTATTTAACAGCTAAAGAAAGCCATTTATGGTAAAGCTGTCTAGCTTATACTGTGAACGATAACCAAAAAAGGTAGTAAAATCAAAGAAATTGGCCGTGGTGTTATTCATACACTAAAGTTGCCAGGATCCACAGCGACCTCTTCATCACATTTATTACACTGATATAGTTATTATAACAGGACTGTGAGCACGATATTAACAGTGATAAAAAGCACATAGATTTCTTTCACGAGTTATCAGAACATAACTGCTTTCAATATTAATTTTTTCACCCTAGGATAGAAATAAGCCATCCATCCATTTAATTTTAGTATTGTTTTGCACTGGCTTGTTGGAGCTTTTCATTGTGGTTGTGGAATTTTCTGTAACTGCAATTGTTTTGCTTTCCTTTGATATTATTAAGTATAAGCAATGGCCACAGGGTGCCTTGTGTCAATGAATATTGTTTTACTTTATATCCATGTTGTCCTATTACAAATTATTTTCTCATCTTTCTTTTGACCGTAAATGTTAAATTTTAGATCCGAACAATCGTGCTACTGCTCTGCGCTGTTGCAATTGTCATTCACTTGGTTGGATTTGCCTACCCATATTTTGGCCTGAGCTCTCCACCTGAGTCGGTAAAACAAAGACAGGAAGTGATCTATGTTCGAAATATTTGCCTTTCTGCAGCCATGACTTTCGCTTTTGTGCAATTTTTAGAGTTTTTAAGGTGATCAAAGTGCAGTAATTTAATGAGTACAATATTCATGTTTTATCTGCCGTGAATGGAAAAAACACAAGGTGCATTGTAACACTGGCAATCATCAATTTACCTAATGCCTGTTGGATTATTTAAGGTATTGCAGAGTCATGTGTAGAATTAAAATGAAACCCAAAATTCTTTAACATTTTTTTGGTCATTGATCTCATATGGTGGTGTTTTGTACAATTAAATAGATAGTTTTGGGTAGAAAGTAGCCAAGAGTGGTTGTGTCCTTGGACATGGTACTTGGTGGATGATGCTTGAACCAAGTAGCTTATTGGGTAGAACAACAACTATACCAATGTCTTCAACAAATATAAAGTCCTACCATAATTTTTGGTAATCCAACTGTTATTATTTGGTAATCTCATGAGTGAATACTCTTCGTTGACCGACCTACGCAGTATAGTTACTCGAGCAATTGCATTACGTTGGATAGAATGAAGACAGTTAGTTTTTGTTTAACCCATTTAATAACTTGTTTCCAACAATGTCAGTTAAGTGCCCTGATCAAGAACACAATATACGATCTAGAAGCCAGTTTCCATCTTACAACCTCTGGTGTTTCACTACCATTCAGATCACATATTATTTATCCAGGTTATTATCACATAACTACCTTCATTTCCATTACTTTGGGCATGATCTACATTGAGCAATATTTTTAGGTCTATGCTCTGAAACAGTGTTTTCAATGTAATAGATTAATATTCTTTGTACGCTATGGTGACATATTTTTACAGTTTCCACTATTTGTTTGGTCCTTGGTCAAAGATCATCGGTGGACTTCTCAATGATCTTATTAAATTTGGTGTCATTGTTCTCATGTTTATTGTAAGTATGGGAGGTTGATTTATATTCATATTTTAATAGGTTACTGTAGCTATAGAAGTGTGTTATATAGGACTAAATCGTGTTTTCGGGTTTATAAGAACACATTCATCCAGTGAGTATAGTTGATCTCCGCAAAGTGGACATAGTCGTCTAGATTGAGACTGGTTTTATTCTCACAACTGTTCAGACGCCTGCACACCATCAATGTTCTCACCAATTAAATTAACTGTATAGTCCACTAAACTAAACAGCTATGTCTGTGGAAAAAGGTTTCAATGAACTGCTTTTAGTAGTGAATACAAATTATTGTAAACACCCAAAAAATTCATATGAACTAAATATGCATGTGCTATTCCCACAATACCTGGGTATACCAACTGTCGCCACTCCTTGGTTAAAAAAGTCAGATTTGCAGCAATACTGTGAAGTTACTTTTTAATAAACTTTTAGTTTGATTGTGATAAATTCAATTTTACACAATTTTTACAGGTTGCGTTTACTATGTGGTTGGCAGCAGTATATCAGCCAGTGTATCAAATACCCAGTAACACTACCACTCAGATCGTAGGTAAGTCTAAAATGTACTAATATTTTAAGTTTAGCTTTTCGATTTGATGGAGGGTATAATTTAAATACCAAAGTACAATTTTTTTAATTTCTGTTTACAATTGTGCTGTGATAATAACTGAAGTGAAGAAAGTATATATTTTAAGATCTAATATCAAAATAAACTTGTAGGCGGTGGTGCTGGATCTGGTGGAGCTCGCGTTTTAAATGCTCTTGACACTTTCCAAATTCTATTTTTTGCATTGTTTGGTTTGATAGAACCAGATAACTTGCCGCCTGTCAATCAAAGCCCCATTTTTTCGATCTACATCGTCCAAATTGTTTTTGGTCTTTATCACGTCATAACCCTCATTGTTTTGATCAACCTTCTCATTGCTATGATGTCAGACACCTACCAAAGGATTCAGGTTTGGGTTAATTTTTTTATCATATTTTTTGGAGTATGATATATCGCTTTTTCCAAAAGCTTAATTTCAAGGTTATGATATTTAGGACGAGTCTGCAGTTTTATTGTCTGTTTGACCAAGTTATTATTAGTATAGTTGGTAAGTAGTTTTGTCATTACCACATAACTTTGGCCAAATCTCAACCATTGTCATTTTGCTACCATTTTTCCCTGTTAGTTGAAACAAACTGTAATACCAGGTAACAGTAGTTTTCCAATTCCAATCATGATAATTATTGTTTGTTTTAAATTACTTATAAAAATAAGTAACATTTAATAATGTCCTGTTGCAAAAAACAATTAAATGCTTCTTTATTTTATTTAGGCACAATCAGACACAGAATGGAAGTTTGGCAGAGCGGAATTAATCAGGTACATAAAGAAGACCAGTTTATCACCTGCTCCAACCAATCTGTTTATTACTGCTTATCACTACATTAAACTCTTCATAAAACACAAAGGTAATTAAAATAGGATTATCATGTTTATCCACAAAGAGGGACTTTCAGGCATTTGTTTAGATTAATTATTAAAAAAGACATCTCACTCTCACATGGTCTTGTCCAAATCTTGTCCAAATGTGAATTTGAAACTAGCCGTAATTTATTCTAACTTTGTTTAAACGGTGTGTCATTTGTGTTTTGTAGGAAAATACATGGTTATATTTAGATAACTCATGAAAAAAATATGTGAATTAAAGATATCTTTATTTGCTTTGTCAACTTAGTTTATTTATCTGGATGAGTAGTCTTACACAAATTGTGACTGGTTTCCATCTTGCAACACCACAGCTGACATTTTAACATATTTCTGACTATTAATCCAACTAAATAAGATTTTAACTTGTGCACCTGTATCCTCTAGGTCGGGCTTGCGATGTTGGGTTGTCTCCATCCGAAGCTGATGATACCCCTATTGCTGGAAAAGTAAGATTTCTATGTTTAATCTGTATGATGCAGTTAAGATATGGCATTTTGTCAGAACGTAGTTCCTAATAATTGCTTGTGTTTTAAGTGCTATGTGTTTACTCACCCAAGAGATAAGCATATGTATTTTATGTAACTTAGGATCTAATTAACAAGTTTGGTCACTGATGACTCTGGTTTTCGTTTTGGTAAAGTGTCTACACCGTTTGTATCTTTTCTTTAAGCATAACACATAAAACAAATATTTTTTGTTCCAGGAGAATGGATACAGTGAAACCCAAGACCATGCAGATTCAGGGATTCATGACAAAAAGTCACTGACTGAGGTTGTGGATTGGGACGCAATACGACATAAGTATTGGGAGAAAAAAGTAAGGGTTCCATTTGTTTAGGATAGTTTGTTTTATATATTATTTTCTTACCTCCATTATTAAGGCTAATTTGCACTGTTTTGCTGTTTTTTTACTTAAAAAAAGAAAATACAACCGAAACTGGGTGTAAAATAGCAGTTTATAAGGTGATTTTTGCATGGCAGACACAATCAAGAGAATTAATTTTATTGTGACAAAATTATTATATGGTTGTCACTCTGTTGTTTATACGCACACACACGTTTTGTGGATAAACTTCAGTACCATATTAAAAGGACCCTTCTTCCGAATTTTAACATTTACCAGATTTGGCATTCAAAACAACTATTTTATTCTGTTGAGATTAAAATTAAATCAATTAATGGATTGAGGAGTTTAACCTAAAGTGCAACACATTGTAAAAGATAACCTTAAACAGTATGCATGTACACTCTCTTTCCTGCATTGTATCCTGTCACTAACTATTATTACATCACAGGGAAAAATCAAAGTAAGTGGAAATGACATCATCGCCACTTTAGGTCGTGCTGTGTCACACAATGACCGTGATTTATCGGAACGAACTAATCTAAATGGTGGAATCCATAGAAATATGTCCAGCAACCTACCGCATGCAGTAGTGTATGATAACGAAGCATATGAGCCACACAAGTAGTGTGATAAGTACAAACTGGTGTTGGAAAAAATGTTTAAAATCACAAAAGTGAAACTGCAAAATCAACACAAAAAGAAAACATTCAATACCAGATTAGATGCAACAGGTTAAAAAATCTGTGCTTGAACCATGTTCGTTAAGCGAAACACAAAAGAGTTAATGACTGGTTTTGAGTGAAAAC
>CH000134.1:241386-268922 GCA_000149265.1 Ciona savignyi | reverse complement strand
ATATATATATATATATAACCTGTACGTGTGTCGTGTAAAAACCATGGTCATTTTCTCTATATATTGTTTAGTGTTAAAAGAAATGACTAATAAAAAATACTTGTTTAGTAATTTTTCATATGGTTGAGTAAGTTAATTATTTCTTTTTTATACGTTTTAATTTAATCACGTGTTTCAAAATCACAACGTTTACAAAGGCTTTTACAAAGTGTTTTAGTTCAATTTTATGTTTTGTTTCTTCATTGACGTTAAAAAGATACATGTTAAATGATATTATTTCAAAGGAGGAGTGGATAAGTAAATTAAAAAAAACAATATACTTAAATGTCAGGCGGGGCCGCAATCTCTAATCATTAATTAATTAAAAATTGATCGTACAACATATCTGCAATAGCAAATGTAATACTGTAAGTCATCGAAGAAAATTGAGCAGTAATGACGACCAATAATAGGATAGTATCCGGCTTAATGGCTTCTTATTTCTTAAGAGTAATATATTATATATGTGGTCCAGAGTAAGACGAAATTGCATTTTACCATCATAGATGTAATATAAGCTGAAACGTTTATTGTAGCATTTATTGTATATATATTTTATATGTCAAATTTGCGAGGTTTAAATAATACACATTAAAATTACCCATTTTCCACTACTGCATTTTCACTTAGCTTTGTTTAATAACACAAATTAAGTCTTGGTTTGTTTTTGAACACATTGCATAAAAAATTTGGTTTAAAAATTGTTAATTGTAAAACTCCCTTCGCCAGCTTAATAACAGCAAGGTAATGTCTTATACTAGGTTATAGCTATAAGCCCAAACCAGGAAATTATACCATTGTAAGTTGGAAAAACATACTATTTGCTGTCTGCCAATCGTCACTTCCGAAAATATTAAGATTTGGAATCAATTACGTAAACGGTATCTTTATATTTATTTAACGGGTTTAAACACTACAATAATAAAATAAACACTATATCGAATACTAAAACAATAGCATTACTAACCTATTTGCAGTTTTGTAATACAATAATAAATACATTTTGTAAGTAGTTTTCTCTCTCACGCCTACAAACAATTATGTCTTTTGCCCCCAAAGGAAAAAAACACTAAAACCCAAATTATAAAGGAAAAACTCTAATATCGCAGGAATAGAATAAATAAATGAATTGCAAAACACCCGACACTTCTTTCACCCTTGTTACAAAACTCTTGGATAAGATATTTATGTTTATCTCAGTTTAAAGAGAAAGCGCAGCTGCGTTGTTATTTCTCAGTCATTATGTGTATATTCTGGGTACAAGTGTGAATTTGTAAACCTGGCTGTTAGAATTAGACAAAAGTATATATTAGCCTATTCAAGTTGTTTTATTTTTCAAGTTAAATATGTTATTTTTTAACTATCATAGTGTATTAACCCTTCATATTTGGATGATAAACGTCATTCTTACAAGGAGGTTTGTGCGGTATAAAAAAAAAACAAGTTTTATATCCAGTAGGTGGAGATAAAGAGACATTGAAAAAATAGTTTTACATAAGCAATGGTTTTGTGTAACCTATTTTCAAATGAACTTATAGTAGATAAATGTTTTTTTGTAAGCTATAGTATAGCAATGATTTTTTGTATCCACTTTTAATCGAACTGATTTGTTTAGGGATGTTTGCGGATTGATGAGTCGAATTTCAACCAATTTGCAGAAAACGTCTATCCGTATAAAAATAAATCCCGGGAAACAATATCGAACATGAATATACAAGTTTACTGCGATAGATCGTCAAAAACACAAAGTTCCTTTTTTGTGTGCATATAAGATGTGAGTGGTGATTAATATATGTCGTTGCCACTAACTGGATTATTGGATTTGTTGTGTTGTTATATGTGGTGATTTTAGTCTTTAAGGTAAAATTTAAATTGTTTTCTAAATACTGCATTACTGGAATTTTTATCAATTGATTCTAAGTGACAGAAGTCGAATAATGTTCGGAGTGCAGATGTGAACAAGCAAAGGTGTTTTGTTGTGGAGCTTCACGAATGTCCATAATATTTGTGCGCACAGAGGGCATGTTGGTTAATTTTCCTCTTATCAGTAGATTTCTTAAGTAGACAAAAATCTAGTTGATGATTAAGCGCTGTGCAATCACACAAGCGCTCTTATAGTTACATGTGCAGTCCTTTTGTCCCAATTACGCTATTAAGTTCGGATTTATAGAATTTAGGTAAACTGATTTCTGACATGCAAACACGGTAAGAACATATTTTGTACCATTGATTAATATAAAATAATTCTTAACTATAAACAGTTGCAGTCTTTGTCTTTTGATTTTGGTCGCATGGATCACCAATGCGACGGAGGGGAATCTATCGGCTCGTGGGGGTAAGTTTGGAACCCTGACTTCAGCTCATTTCCCTGCACCTTACGCCAATAATTTGAATGATACGTGGATAATAACGGCTGCAAGAGGGTACAGAGTAGTATTATATTTCACGACGTTTGATCTCGAAGATTCTTTTGCAAATGGGCAACCTTGTGCATTGGATTATTTGGAGGTAACTGATTTTAGACCCCTGGACTATCCATATCTGTATATTGTGTCTTAATGTTTGATTTTTTTATTGTATCTATTTTTTGTATATCTTGACAATTTCATTATTTTCTTCTTATCGGAAATGTGAGAGTTCTAAATTTTGTAGGAAAGGATAGTTAAATCACATGAAAATACTCAGCCGAATAATTATTCTAATGGGTTTTAATCTCACTCGTTTTGGTTAATCTAAGGATTTTCCTTGTCTGGGTATAATAGAGGTGAATATTCAAAAAGTTTTACAATCAAACTTTTTTTAAATAATGATATTGATAGATTCTTGACGGTTCTCCATCCTCCAACAAAAGTTTTGGTCGATATTGCGGCAACCCAACTACTTTCTGGTAAGTAGGTCTAACAGTTACGAGGAGGGACTCTTGTAGTTTTACAACATTTCTCGTCTGTGTAGGCCTAAATTGTCCAAATCAAGAAAACGTTTAAACAATTGAATACAATACATAATATTTTCTTTTTTAGGGAAGACGCCCCTTCATTATACACACAGAAGTTCACTTCCAGTGGCCAGGTTATGACAGTGCGAATGAACAGTGATTATTCTAACGATTTGCCTAATACTTCTCCACCTACCGGGTTTCGGGCCCATTACTACCAAGAAGGTAGAGTCAGATGTCATTATTTCTATTTAGGTTAAATAACAATTGGCAGTCTCTGTTTCTTCATTCTATTAGTTATGTGTAGAAAATAAATAATTTCTATGTGCCGTTTCATATTGAATCATATTTTAAAATTACACATTAATCAAATACCAATACAGCGCACTATAATTTATTTGGTCTAACCAAATAGATTAGTATGTCAGTACGTCGCCATTCAGCCGAAAGGTTTCAGATTCGAAACAGGCCGTAGATTTTCGGTTGTGTCCTGGTTCAAGGCACTTAGCAAACATTAGCCGGACCCAGTAATAATTAATAAGCTGTACCTAAATTAAGGAAACGTCTCAATTATACATAACAGAATACAACAGAGTACGATGCGATAAACTGACGAATACCTGTGTGAAAACGACGTAATCGCCAAATAATCTTAGACTGCCCGTATAATAACCCCATGCGTTTCCCTTTGATGGGAATAAATATACATACCCTATCCTATCCTATTTGTTTAAAGGTGTTAGGTTATTTGCAGACCGAAATGAATGCGTGGAACTTCGAGCAGCTTATGAAAAGTCGGAAGAGCCAGAAACTGTTGGTATGTGCGATCACTACTGCAATAACTATCTTGGCGGATACTACTGCACTTGCAAACCAGGATATAAGCTACATTCCGATGGATACAGCTGTTCAGGTGATTTAATAACAAGTATTGTAATATTTAGTAGGTATATTTATAGTGCATCATAATGGATCGGGAAAATCGCGCTTTTTTTCTATTCAACATGGCCGCAGCCGAAATGATTTATCAATTAGAAAATGAAACGACGCGCGTGTTTTGATGTGTAATGCTATGCAATATATCTGTGACGTTTTGATAAAAAACAAATACAACGTATTTATAGGAAAGTGTAGCAAGGTCCGAATGCAACAACACGAAGGTACAATACGTTCTCCGGGCTTTCCCCATAACTACCCGAGACTCACTGACTGTAGTTGGACAGTCGAGGTAACATTTGATACTATTTTTATTGTTCCTGGTATGAAACCAGCTACATCCCTCATATAATGAAGGAAAGTCTATATAAAAAGCCACCTTTGGTAATTTCGAGTATAATGATTTCAAAATACGTATTTTACGTTTACTCAAAAGAAGAATAGCGTAAATAATAAAGATTACGCACAGACCGATGCTGGCAAAAGACTTCACTTCCAAGTCAATACGAACTTCCACATTGAGCAACACCAGTCCGGCTTCTGTGCGTATGATTGGATAAAGGCAAGTCGGTTTTAAATTGTGTTAATAGATTCGAATATTTTTAGAAGTTCTTGATTTCTCATCTTCGTAGATACGACCACTTATAATTATATACTTTGAGTGATAAGAAAAATAATAGGAAAAGCCGCAGCGAAAGTATAATTACATACTGGAAAACACAAATTGTGGGCGGGTATATTAATGAGTAGTTGTGGTTTTACCACGACAACCGCTCTAATTGTACACCTTTGTTTTTGGTTTCACCCTTTTTACAACCGTGTATTTAAGTTTGAGACGGCGGTGATTTCGCCTTTGTGAATAATTGTAGATTTTTAGTAAATAATTTACAGGACTTTCTTTGCTCTACAGATTACAGACAGTTCTGGAGAGTTAGGAACTTTCTGTGGTGACGGTGTCCCATTTAATGGGTCAGAAATTATCACCACTACTAATTGGTTTGAGGTACAATTGCACACTGATTATCTTGTCCAGAAACCCGGTTTTAGCATTACGTATCGAACACAAGGTAATCAAATATTAAATTTAATGTCGAAATGTATGTATAAAATAAACCTGATTTAGTTATTCACCGAATCAATCGCCAACCTTTTAAAAAGACTTTATATAATAAATTATTAAATATAAGTAAATTATATCTTATTTGTAAGAAATACGCTGCAAAATTCCACCACCTCCAATGCACGGCAGTATATTAAGTCCTTCAATCACCACTGCGGGACCGAATTTTGTTCCGTTTGGAGGATTGATTAGATATGATTGCGGCGTGGGATACCGTGTCATCGGAAGTGCAAAGTTGCTCTGCCTGAAGGATGGCTCGTTGAGTGATGATCCGCCGGTCTGTGAAGTATTTTAGTGGTGTCATTCAAAAAGTCATTGTCATAAAAATCTTGTAGTACGTGGATGTTTTGCCACATTTACAAAACGAATAATTAGGATGAATCAAGTTTCTGTGATTGTTTTAATAAAGTACACTATGAATGTATAAACACCTCACTTACTTAACGACAAGGGCTAAAATAGCAAAATTTGAGAAAAAAAACAATCTCTGTGAGTTTATTTGTAAATAATTACTGGCTTACTGTGTATGTATCACGGAGGGACCACGTAAAATGGTTTAAACACACAGCGTGTCACTCTAACAGGAAATTAGAGGTGTTTGTATTTACAAAAATGATCTTCGCACGTCAATTTTACCAGTGTGATACATTGTATTATGATAGTATTTTTTTCTTCTAATAAAGAGATTAAAATATAATTCGTTATTCAAAAAATAGGATAATACCGACAAAACTTTCAAAAATGCGAATGTAACATATGTGGTCGTAAAATTTAGTCAGTTTATACTGCAAATTGCGGGAATGTGTTAAAAATGTTAAATATTTATTAGGTGAAAATTTATATTCCACTGACTCCATATCCTTCGTTGAAAGAAACTTTGCTCGCTTTATTATGGAGCGAAATGCTAGCACGAAAGTTCAACGTCTTGCCCCGAGGCGGCAGTAACACGAAAAAAGTTTTAACAAGGAGGAAAAACCGGAATATCTGCTACTTTTCCTATAAAGTATAGGGCAAAGAGAGACAAACATTTACTACTTTAGTTTTCAAGACAACGAAACATATTCTGTGCTTGGCTTTACAGGAAAGGCTGCATTAAAGTGTTATTCTTATTTTTTTGGTATTATTGTAAGAATCGAACAGGAGTTTATTAAACAATGAAAAGTACAAGTACTGGTCAGTTTATTTCCAATGTCATAGTGCAGCACATGGATGGCGCTATGTAATAAACTGTTTTACAATCTATCATTGTTTTAGAAAATTGTATAACTAACTAAACAGTTTTGTAAGTTTGCAACTATTAAAAAATGAACCCAGGACTTAAAACAGCTGTCAGAGATGACGAAAACGTAAAAAAAGTTTTGGTAACCGGGGGAGCAGGTTATCTTGGTTCCACCATGGTACCAATGCTACTGGATGAAGGTTACGACGTAGTTGTGTATGACATTTTTAAGTAAGTATATAAATAAAGGGTTTTGTTTAAGGCAATGTCACTTAACTCTTTTTTGCTTGCGGACCGTTAAAAGTTAAAAAGGTCTTTACCGAACAGTTAACGTAATATTCTAATCAATAGATTTTTACGTTAGGACACTGCAATACAAAAGTTGCATACCATCATAGAAACACAATATGTTAAAATGAATCAATACAATTTTGCATTATTCCGTTAAAGACCGATACCGATTTCCCAAATAAAATAAGCGGAAAGAGAAGTTTATAAAAAACTATAACAATGGTTGCCTGTAGGTAAACATTTTTACTTCAGAAGAAGTACTAACAGTATTGATGTTAGACCAATAAAGTAAATTTATCTAAAAATTGTAATCTTTTTTTTTAGATGGGGAGTGTATCCATTAACTCCAGTTGTCGGAAATCCTAAGTTGACGATTATAAATGCTGATATATTGGACAATGAAAAGTTGGAAAAGGTAATAGATTAACTCAATAAACAGACAAAAACCCATATTAGTTTTATAATTTAATGCACTCACACATATGTGTAAATTAGAGAAATGATAAGTACAAATTTATATTCTGAAGTAGCCAAAAACTAATAGTTTATGCTCGTGTGCCACATTTAGGCACTCAAAGACGTGGACGCTGTTATTCATTTGGCGGCTATCGTGGGCTACCCTGCTTGTACCAAGGATCCTGAAGTTGCCAGGCAAGTCAATGTGGAGGGAACTCGCAACGTCGTCAACGCATTGGCGTCACACCAACGAATCATTTATGCGTCAACAGGTACAAGGAGTGTTGTGCCAAAGTGGTGTAAATCGCCTAAGGACGTTTTAGCGATATGTAATAGCCACATTGCTACACTATAATTTTAATTTCTTTTGATATCTCTTTACTAAATCCCACTTTTCTTCTAAAACTCGTTAAAAATATTGATTATTAAAGTTTATGCGATTAACCTTTTAAAGATAAAGAACATAGTGTAACTGACAAATGGTATAAAATGGAAATTAAAACTATAAATAGTTTACAATTTGAACACGATATCAAACTTATGTAACAGGTTCGTGTTACGGTGCCGTGGAAGGAACATGCACTGAGGAAACTCCAATCAGTCCTATTACTTTGTATGGCGAAACCAAGGCCGAGGGAGAAAAACTTGTACGCGCCAAGGGTGGCGTTGGTCTTCGTCTGGCGACAGTTTTTGGGGTAATTATGGGTTTTTTTACAATTTGTTTTCAGGATAATACCGATACAACTTGCACAATATTGGTGTACATCATTTTCCTAAAATATTGGAAAATATAGAAATGTGGTTAGAACAATCGGTACATCGCTAAAACAGAGTCGGTTAATTACATTTACACTTTTGTTTCTATAAATTCTACATTTTAAAGGATTTTGAATGTAATTATATTTTGACAGGTTTCGCCACGTTTGCGCCTTGATCTTCTCGTGAATGATCTTACAGCGAAGGCAATCAAGATGAGAACGTTCGACCTTTATGAAGGAGGGTTTAGAAGGACATTCTTGCACGTCAGAGATGCCGCTAAAGGCTTCGTTTTTGCACTTCAACATTACAAGTTCGATATACTAAACTAACTAAATCCTGATAACAAGCTGTGTTTTAGGTTCTGTTAATATTTTAAAACTTGTGCTTTTAGGCTATATGCCCTGTGATTTATAAATATTGTGAGATGAAAGGATTTCACAACTAACAACGCAATATTTGTGATTGAAAATCGCAACGTAGTTAAATGTTTCGTTTGCGATTGACATAGGTACATCTTATTGTTACTAGCAGCACAATATAATTAAGAGATTACCCAGACCATACGACATAAATCCTTGTAAAAGTTATACAATTTAAATATATTTTTAATTTACAGCTCGATGAGTGGACAAGCTTTTAATGTGGGTGACGAATCTATGAATCTAACGAAGCTTGACGTTGCTAAGCTGATTGAGGGCAAAGTGGACGGCTGTTGCATAACTGAATCTAACAGCGGTACCGATATGGATAAGAGAGATTATGCTGTTTCATATGCCCGCATCCGATCTCTCGGCTACAAAGCAAATATAGATGTTGGAACAGGAATTGTTGAGCTCTTAAAAGTGATCCCTAACATGAAATCTGATGAAATTCCTAGATGCAAAAATGTTTAAATACGATATTTTTTTACAAGAATAACTACAATTTTTTCCAAAAGGGACTTTTTCTTTATATATAAACTTTACCCTATCCAACTTGCTAATCCTAGTAGGCTATTTAATATTATTTATTTTAATATCATAACTTTTTCTGGAAATAAACGGTTTTATTGTGTTTCGTTACTGCAAATTGTTTGTGAGTCAGTTTGCAAGATAATATCTAACAAATTTAGAAAACGGTATTTTTTTCTATATGTCAGCGTCGGCAAAATCTTTAGAGTCAATAATTAATCATCCTTGCGTCGTTGTTGGAAATACAAAAAATAAAAATAGACAGAAACAACAATGTTAATCTCCACTGAATTTTAAACCACGTTTGTTTAAAATAGATTCTGGCTCACATTACATGTTTCTGTAAAAAATGTATCTCTCCTTCAGTTTCCAAACAAAGCGAGAAATAGGTCAATTATAAACACTTAGTGTAGTTTTTGTAAAGAAAAATAATCGTTTCTGTTTTATCGTATTTAAAAAAATAGTAGTTTATATGTTTTACGATACTAAAATAAATATAAGCAATCGGCTTTACTGTGGAAATCCTTTATTTTACCGGACTAAGTTTTAAACGACAGATTAGTCTGGTGGTTAAGTACGTCACCTTTCAGCCGAACGGTTGTAAAACTTGGGCAAGGCACGTAACGGACATTGCCTCAACCCAGCGGAATAATGGGTTCTTCCAAATTGAAGGAATGTTTGAATCATACACAACACACTGCAATAGTTCCGGTATAACCCGACGGTTGGCGCGAGGTGATCTGAAGATTGCTCGTGTTTTAACACCTTGGTTTTCCCATTCACGGGGATAAACATGAATATCCTATCCTATATTGTTTTTTATCCAATTTTTTCTATTTTTTTTCGTCAAAGATTTTGACACTCCACTCGTAGATGTATTCTTTATTAAGTTTTGTTTCTATGTATCTGTGTTTATATGTAATCGCACAACGCTTTATAAAGCAAAGTATGACGTAGATAGAAAACAACTGCTTTAGGTGTCAATGACGTCATAAGGTTAAACAGAACGAACACAGTTGGCGTCGATTAAATGAAATAAATGCAGTTTTTTCCAAATATAATTTCAAAACTGCTGGAGCAGTGGTTCTCGATCTTTTAACCTCGTGGCGCATCCGAGACCAATTAAGAAACGAACGGGCGCACTTTGCACGGGGAGTCAAATCAATATGCTAAATACTCAAACAATTTAGAAAAAAGATGGAAATTAAAAGTTTAACTTAAATAATTTCATTACCGAATTTTCCACATAACGAATTTACTGTTTCTTGGGCGCTGTAGAACTAACGTTACAATGGAAAAGAACGAACTAGACACTAACCATTTAGTGGTTTATGATCTATGCAGACTTTCTCGTAAATTCAAGTGTGGCGCACCTAGCTAACCCCTGTGGCGCACCATTTGAGAAGCACTGCAGGGTTGCCAGACGCAAAGTACGCTTTACGGCCAAACTGTTTTTGCTTTACGGCCAAAATTCGGCCAATTTGTATTAAGTGCAAAATAAACTATTTAATTTAGCCAATTGGGCTATTTATCTCTTTATTTGTCGAAAAATTGTATAATTTTAATTCCCCCCAGATTTGTCAAACCCGTTCAAATACTATACAGGAATTTCTATCGTTATTATTTTAATTTAAAACGTCATAATCAGCTTTGTGATTTGGGAATGAGACAGTTGATATTAATTTATTTTCCATATACTGTCTCTCTTTTTTCCTTTATTTCTACTGTAGCGTAAAAATAATATGACGCTTCGGCCAAAAACTTGACAATATTCTTATACGGCCAAATTCGGCCAGATTTTTCCGCACGGCCAAACTATTTTTTTGCGTCCGGGACGATTTTGGTAAGGCCAAATTTCTGAAATTTGGCCGTGAAAAAGGCCAAATGGCAACCCTGAAGCACTGTTCTAGAGTCTAGCTAGAACGCATTGTTATGTCGAACACACACATAGTAACACTTGTAATTGTGATGAAATAATCGCAATAAACCGTAGCCTCTTGCCTAAGTATTATTGGAAGTTACTAGAAAAACTTAACGGAATATTTAAATCATCATATAATGCGTACATGTATCAAGGGATCAAACATGAATTTGTTTTTACTAGAACGACTTCTATGCCGCAGCTGAGCTGGATTCGCTATAACGAAAACGAAGTAACGCTAGTAATATTAAACAAAATATAACAAGAATATATATGTATATATATATATCAGTCATATTCACAATACAGCACTTTAAGGAATTGTGTCCAGAGAATACGTATTATTAGTGGTATTCGACCATATACTTTGCGCTTTTTATTGTGAACTGTTATACGTGGTTTTGCATATAGGCGAGACTATCTACAGGTACTTAAAAATGATTGTCCCAGAAGCCCTTGCAACTTTGGGGGATAACCAGTTATTTGGAGCTGGGTTTGGTTTGTTTACCCTCGGAGTTGCTGCTTCTGTTTTGCGAAAAGGCTCTGCGGTAGCTCTTCAGCTCCTTCGTAGACGATTAATGACAACTTTAGAAATTCCAGTATCAGACCACAGTTACCACTGGGTGTTGGAATGGATTGCTCATAGACCAGATATGAGCTGTCATTTTAGCGTCAAAACCGCATTCCAAAAGCTTCACAGTGGTAAGATCTCAACTGGCTTTGCATTTGTACCAAGCCCTGGGTCGCACTATATGTGGTTGGGTAAACTGTCCTGTTCAAAATTGAGCGAGTGCGGGAAATTAGTCAAATTGAGTTTCAGCAAATCAGCACATTCCGTATGAAACTGTAACCCTTACAACAATTGGGCGCAAAAAAGAAGTATTTGAAGACTTACTTTTACAAGCTCGCACATTTGCATTGCAAAGACAAAAAAACATGACATTAATATTTAAACCAATGGGTGCCGAATGGCGACAATTTGGTGAGCCACAACGAAGTAGACCTTTTCAATCTGTCATGCTTGCTGCTGGCCAAAGTGAGAAGTTATGGAATGATGTTACCCAGTTCCTACATTCCCAGCAGTGGTATATTGATCGAGGTATTCCTCACAGACGAGGTTATTTATTGCACGGACCTCCGGGGTGTGGAAAAACTAGTTTCATTACTGCACTGGCAGGGGAACTAGAATGTAGTATTTGTATTCTTAACATTGGAGATTGGACATTGTCGGATGATCGACTTCTTCATTTTATGGTATCTGCCCCGCCTCAAAGCATCATACTACTAGAGGATGTGGATGCAGCTTTCTTGGATCGTAGCAGTGAGGTTCAGGATCCAAGGAGGCAAGGCATGAACATGGTTTCATTGAGTGGTATCTTAAACGCACTTGATGGAGTGGTATCTTCGGAAGGAAGAATAGTTTTTATGACCACAAACTATATCGATAGGCTGGATAAGGCATTACTAAGACCTGGAAGAGTTGATGTCAAAGAACTAGTTACATACGCTGATGCTGAGCAAATGTGTAGAGCTTTTAGACATTTCTACCCCACTGAAAACACAGAATATGCAGAAGTGTTTTCCAGTAATTTATCAAAATTTACTGAAAAAGTTTCAATGGCGCAGATTCAAGCTTTCTTCATGTTACACCGTAACGACCCTAAATATGCATCAGAAAATATTAATGAAATAAGTAAATATTAATCTATAAAAATATTTGTGCAACACAGTATGGACCACAAAACATGATGTTTTATTTAATTCTTACTGTTCCCTTTGGTTTTCCAGACTGTGATTTGGTACGTCTGGCTAAGCTGCTTTACCATAACACATGAACAGATACCCAGTTTCATCCAAAATACGAGAGATGGAAATTCATAAAAATGCACTTGCCTATGCAGCCACTACATTGGCGTCAAGTGCAATGAACTCTGTGTTTTTCTTTTACTATGTCAAACTTTTCCTGGATACTTACAAAGTTTCACCAGCTTGGTTTCAATTTGCACAGGTGATTTTTTTGCATTTGAATATAGATCTTTATATCATAAAGCTGATTGCAACATATGATCTAATGTTAGTCATTTCTAGGCAGATTGTCTGAATTAGAATATAAAATCCAAGTGTAAGCTCATCACCGTTTGTATTGGGAAGGCACTTGAGCATTCGTTACCACATTTCAGTAGATTAATTGTTTTGATTACATCGTGGACATGACACATTAGATATTTATAGGATTGCCGCTGCGAATATGCTCTAACCATTTTCCTATTTATGGGGATAAACATGAATATTTTAAAAATATATCGTATTTTTATATTTAACAGACTGAAACAGTTAAAGCATCCTTTATTTTCTTATATATATAATGTGGATTTTATTACGAAAATGTTGTTGCTACACTCACCATTAATGAAAAATGTTTTATATTTATTTTAAATTTAGCATTTTATAATAAATTGTTGTATAAATTACAGGTTGTTTATATGATATGGAATGCAATTAACGACCCACTATTTGGATACATACAAGATAACTCATCTTGGGCAATGTGTAGAAGCAGAAAGAAAGCAATCTACTATGGCGCTCCATTATGGGCTTTGTTCTTTTTGTTGCCGTGGTTTCAATGGGCTGATTATAATAACGGTATTTAAGGTATTAGGTTAAATTAGACTGCACTAATAGTTAATAAATTAATTACTGAAATATATAAAATTAAAATACCTGAAAAATATATCTTCATTAGGCTAAGCATGATGTAGTCTGACAATTGGCATTTTTTAAATCGCCTTACTTGGATACTCAATGATTTGTAATGCTATCGCAACATGATGATAGCGACAAACTTTTTTTTTTTAGAAGTACTGGTATGTCTTGTAAAGCAAACTAAACTTTAATTATGAATAGGGATTGGCAAAGTAGACTAGGCCTATTCTTATTTGAAATAGTACTGGAATAGTCCAGTTACAAGGACAAGCCTTTTTTGTAACAATTAAAAACCATCACAAGACCATTGTAAACTGTGCTGTCTACAAGTGGGTGAGAAGGCAGCAAATACTAAAAAGTTTTATAAATAGTTTATATTTCAAGATTTAGCTTGGTTATATGATAGAAATTGTCATAAATTTTTTGTGGGTGGTAATAGATAGTGTTCTTATCTTAAAAACTTGGCGCAAAAATATAATGACTTCTAACATAGCTATAGCAGTTTTTGGATAATGTTATGACAGGGTAACATTGGTCAGATTTCCATCAGAATTTATATGACCGTTTGGTAACTACCATGCATAAAATGTTGTAGCCCTGTTATAATATTAGTAAATCCTATTTTTCGTCCATTTCAGTGGCCATAAGTTATATAACAAAAATGAAGGCCATAAGTATTGTCCGTGGTTGCCTAGTGTTTTATCTCACATACCCTACTATGTGGGAAACATAAGACAGTTTAGACAAGTTTTTGTTTTGTTAAAAATGTTATTTATAATGAAGTTAAGAAATTGAATAGGCCTAACTGGTCTTTTATAAGTGAAATGTAAATTAAACTTTTTGTGATAAATAATAATTCAATTGTGTTTTTAATCAGAATAAAAAATTGGAGATATTATAGACAACATGACTGAAATATGTCAAAACCTAAAATTTAGGACTTTTTCCTTGGAGAATTCCCTGGAATTATAAAACACTAATTGACTTTTTTCCTGGGTGCCTTGACTATGAGAATGCTTTCGGTTTTGATTATTGTAAAAAACTAAGGTTACAAAAACCAATGAATAATCTTTTCAAACCAATAAGTAAACCTTAGTCAGTTAAAGCATTACTGGGTTGAAATCAGTTGCGTTATATGGTTGTTAGATTTACACAACTCACTGTTGTTTTTTAGAAACACATTATGTAAAATTATGATAATAGATCAAACCCATTGCTTCATACACAGGTGCTAACACTTGGTTAGCTGGTATCCATCTTATAGTGACGCTGTGTGCTTACGATTCCATGCTCACATTTGTACTACTGGCCCAGTGTGCTCTGTTTGCTGAAATATCTACCAAACCAGAGGATCGGTTACGTTTAGTGAAATACCAGCAGATTGCTTCAGTCATTGGCAGCAGTAGTGTATTTTTATCAAGTCTTGTGTCCAACAACATGAAGAATTTTATAAACCTCCAAATATATTGTGTTGGTGTGGCTGTTTTGGCATTTGTGTGTATGAGGTAGGCAACCTATTTTGGAAAATATTATTTATGTTTATTTTCTTTTTTTGTCAAAAACTTGTTAGATTTTGTTAGATTAGATGATCTAGATATGAAAAACCAACATTTTAGGTAATAAGCCCATAGTTATTTATTTTTATTTTTTTAACTAACTAACATTTCAACAAATCCAATCAGAATTGAAGCATCTGGTCAAGCGCTTATATTTTTAAATAAGACACAAAACGTTTCCAGGTATTCAAGCATCAACGTGAACACAAAGTATGAAATGGAAACCTATGGATCAAGTGATAATGAGTCACTTGATACAAAGTCACAGATGAGTGCTGGAAGTGCCTGTCAGATCACAAAGCAGATTCTTTTCAATCGAAATTTTATCTCATTTGTTTTAATGAACTTTTTCCAGGTATTTAAAAATATTAATTAATATGATGGGATACTCATCTTACCCAATAGGCTATACTATAAACAGTTGTATAAAACTAAACTATAAGACCTAATAAATCCTTCAATGAGGAGAGATTGGCAGGTGAGCTTCATAGCACATTGGACCTTCACCCAAACTAGACCCTAGCTCGCTTGTATTTTCTTGGGAAAGGTAACAAGCAAACGTTTTCTAATTTCAGTTGATTAATAGAGCCAACAAAAGTATAATAACGTCATGACATCATGTTAGTTAACACACTCTACTAGCTCTGCTTAAACACTTGTGGGTACGATCCAATCTCCTGGGGACAAATATTAGTTTTCCTGTTAAATTGGCCACAACCTACAGAATTAAAAAAACTTGAAATATGTTTAAAAAGTCCACCATTGCTAGGTGGTGTTGCTTGCGAGAGAAACATACCCCATGCCAATATGTCCATTATAAAAATCTTAATGTCATTATTTTACTTTCATATTTGTATACAAAGCAGGTTGCACACTGCTGCATAATCTGCTCTTTTAAGAAAATTACTTCTTAGGTTTTCCATGTGACGTTTTGCTCAAACTTTCTCCTTATTTTTGCTGATCACCTAATACCAAAGAATGCCCTACCATCATTAGCTATGAGTGTTTTGTATGGGGCATCTTTTGTTCTGCCACAGGTAATAATTTGCATTATTTGTCTTGGTATACACAAATAAACAGTAGTTTATCCTTGAAATACAACCCTTGTTCCATTCTATGATTTAAATTGCCTGACAGTTCTGTTTTTTTACAATTGTTTATTTTGTGGTTGCGCTGTACTTCAACCCTTTTTATTTCTTTTTCCTGTCAGGTAATCATTCTTTTAGGCGGAGATGTTATCATGAAGTTTGGTGCCTACCGTGTTGTTATGGTTTCCTTTTTCGTTCAATTCATTGCAGCCATAGCTCTCTTCTTGGTTGGTAGCCAATACCCCTGGCTACTTGCTGCTTTCTTTATTTTGGACATGTGAGTTAACAGTGACTTAATAGTTGAATAAGTGAAAATGATTAATTAGCTTCCCAAATTTAAAAAAAATACTTTGGGCGAGTTATTAATATGGATATTGGATCTAATATCGAAATGGCCCCCTCACTAAAGAAACATTATAAAAAAATTAACTGACTTGTTACAATTTCTGCAATTAATTAGATGAATGGGATCGTAAAACGAAAGCTTAAAGGCGAGAAACATCCCATTTTGCAAATGTAATTTACAAAAAAATTCCTCTGTAACTCAATACTATTTAATTGATTGGTCGACCCTTGCGAAAATTCCACTTCTGCTTCTATCTGTTTTTGTGTTTTTATTGTAGAATTATCAAATAACAATGAAAACTTAATTAATTAAAATATTCCAGAAAAGTCTGCAACAATATAAAAAACAATTTAATTTTCTTTGTTTTCATTCTTGTTTTATATTATACCAACGTGAATAGTTTGTTCAGAAAACATAGATATAAAGTTTTGATTGGAAACTCGAAAACCCTTTAGTTTCTGCTTGCAGAAACAAACGTTATACACTGTGTCGAATTAGTATACCAAGGGTGATGACTGATGAGGTAGCTGGTAAACCCGATCATTTCTGCACACAGAAAAATATACCATTCACACAACAGGATTTTTAAAAATAGTGGTGGATAACACGTAGTTGACACTCTCTAGTTTATCATATAAGTGTCCTGTGGTATAATCCAGCACTGAGTAAAGTTCCAATACATACATAGCAATGCACAAAGTCTTCTTACAAAAATATTTACTAAAATGTTAAAAAGTAACTTTAGAAAAATGAAAAGTGTGAAAACCATTTATTTGCAATGCTTTGCAAGCAACCTTAAATTTTATATTTTTTTATCAATTAAGGTCCATTCCATCAGCTGCATTTAGTCTCTTCAACATTCCACTTTCGGATATCATCGATGAGGATGCTATAAAGTATAACAGAAAGTCAGTAGTGATGCTTTTGATGTTTTGTTTTAATACATTTATTTATCCAATTTAAATGAATAATTGGAACTCAAAAATGGCAATTGTGTTTCTTTAGTTTAATACCAAGTGTGGAAGTGTATTAAAGTGGCCAAATAACTTAGTGGGTTAGTGTGTCCAGTTTTAGCCTGAAAATTATATTAACGAAACTGTTCAATCACTAGTTGGTTGTGCCCTTGGACAAGGCACTCAGTGAACTCTGAAAATTTATCATTCATTAATGGGGATAACAATGCATGTTCTATCTTATAGCACTCTATGCAACCATGTATCTGGACACTTTATGAAATTTCTCTTGATCCAGTAGGTTTAAATGGGTTGTTTAAAATTGGAAAAAACTTTACCATTTCTGATTAAACAACAAACTTTTACTTTAGAAATCTGACAATCACCCACTTCTATAATTAAACAACAATATCCTTTGATTCTACGAACCATATTGTATAATGAGACTTTGTGCAGTTTATGACTGAAACCTTTTATCACCAGACACCCCCAATCGTCTATGGTGTTTGGAACAAATGCACTGATCACAAAGCCAGCAAATTCTCTGGCTCCCATGTTAGTAGTGGCTGTCTTAAACAGGTAAAATAATTTAGTTACATTTTGATTTTATTCAGTTTTTATTTTTTTCTGTGTGAAGCTGTCAACAGGTGATTCCGGTCACTAGGTTAGAGGCATGAGCGGTTGATCCAACGGGCTTGAAACTTTTAGGAATCCCAACTACCCTGCTAATAGTTTGCCTCGGCCTTTAATTTTAAAATAGGAAAAATGTAAAAATAAAACCCATTTTTTAGCATATTTAACTTTATTGCATTCAGATTGAAAAAGAATATTTACTTTTAATTAAAATAGTTTACCCAGAAAATGCTTCAAAAAATAATAAATGTAGGCAATCATAAATACACTCAAGTCCAATAAATTTAAGAATCTGAATACAAACAAAATGATGGGCACACCATACACCCCATATCTTTAACCTTCTTCTGGGAAATCCTCGGAAAATTAATTTCACTGAAACTAATGATTTATCTCATTTACGATTCATATAAAAACAAAGGAAATGTCCAATCGTGTTAAATGTCGTGGAGGATGTTTGATCACATATTTTGAATTTGCAGTGCCAAATTCTGTAAAATATTGCACCAGACAATTGCTGACAGACCCAATAATATAAGCATGGCCATTGTTTCTGAATTTTTGGCAATGCATGTTCTTTGACAGCCAATATTTCGTGATTGGTAAGGATTCACTTGAAATTGTAAAGAAATTTGTTGATAAATAAAAAAGTGGGACAGACAAACGGCCTCCACATACCCCAATTTTTAGCGCAAAATTCTCTAAAATATAAAATTTATAAGTCAGTGTAATAAACTTTTACCACGTATATAAAACATGGAAACATTTATAACCTACGCAAATTGATAGTGAATTTAAATGTGAACCAAAAAGGTTTGGATACTCTATACCCACCATAAACCATTTACCGAAAACCCCAATGCTCAACCATACAACATATAATCACAGAAAATGCAAACTAATGCAATAAACATTTTTTAAGGTATTTTCTTATTCATATCAGATATGCAGAGGCAAATTTTAGGTAATACATGCCCAGAAAAATCTGGCCACGGCCAAAAAATATACACTATCATTTGCCTGCATTTTAAATTACATTTTGTAGTCGATATTCTTGGTTGTTTGATATCAAAACTGGAACGGACAACTTCTTTAAATTTCAGAAAAAAAATATAAAATCAAATATCCCAATTTACCCCAAAAAAAACTTGCATAAATAAAAAAACAGTTTAAATAAATAGAAAATTGCAATACGAACAAACATGCAGGCTTTCAATGCCCATCTTCAACCGTTTTCATGGTAATCCTCATAAACTCAAGTGTCAACCACATGCAAACAGAAGAAGAAAATATCCAATCATTGTCAAACTTGTGTTAGCTGAGTAATGAATACATAGTGTTTTATTTAGTCGTATTCCAATAAAATTACTTCCCATATATCTATATCAGATACGTTATTTATCTTTTTTACATCCCATTAGAACATGAAATATGATTTGATTGAGTTAAACATTTTAGAGATATTAGCATTTTTCTAGGTTTTTATTGTTGTTTTGTTTTATGCTAAGGTAAATACTCTATTGAGAAAACATGCATGCAGAAACATATAGCGGGCACTTAAATTGGGTTTTTAAAATAGTGGTGGCTGACACGTGGTTGACACTACAGTTTTCAATTGTAATTTATTAAGTGTTAAATAATATTATTTAAACAGTTCAAACTAATAAGGTAATGTTATTTTAACCGATTTTCTGTGTTATTAGTTACGGATATGAGCATTTGAAAGATTATGGTGCTTCTGGTCCTCCACTGGATCCCTCAGCCAATGCAAGAGAGCTGATGGATATGCACTCCACCATGTTTCTGTTGCTGTGTTTTATTCCGGTCATTCTGTCACTTGCCCAAATTGTTGTTTGGAGTTTTTACGGCCTTCGAGATAGCCATACCACTGAGGCAAAATATGTTGAATCTTAGATGCATTTTTTACATGTAGTTGATGAACCCAATGATGGGTTTATAAAAAAAAAACACAAATTTTGTTTTGTGTTTACATGTTTCATTTTTAAACAAGAGGTTTGATAGTTATTGTTCCAATAGTATTGTTTCAATTCTTATCCACTTTCTTGCAAACCAGTCCTATTGTTTAGCAATGTATGCAAGAACATGATTTCCTATTCAGATTATCTAAACTATATTATTATTTCATTATACCATTAAAAGTAATTTGTTGTATAATGCAGATGAAACCAAACTTTGCACTCAGTGGTGCATGCGCTTATATTTTTAGCAGTGTGCTATTTTAACCACACTTGCATATACAATGTGTGTCTATTTTGATTGTGTTCCTGGTCTGACACTTAGTTTTAAGCCAGTTTTCCCTAGTGACGTTGCTGTCTTTTTTATTTTACACACCGTACTGTTTTTAAAGATTTAAAATCTCAATGTACGTTTGAGATTGTTTTTACGAGCTTATTAAAACTTTGGTCATAGACTTAATTTATGTGGTTTCTTTAAACAGAGCATAATTTATACTGGAATCCAAAGATCCAATTTTCGGGAAAGCCTGAACTCAACATCACGCAAACACGAAGAAAATTTTCACTCCATGTCAACCTTAAAGGTGTTAGCTAGAGTGTAATATATATGTAGTGATCTGTTTATTCGTATTCCAAACAAATCAATTTCCACAATTAACTCTTTCCGTCCCAACTCGCCATATATGGTGGGAAAACATGGTATCCCGCCTGTACATAAATGGATGCAAATCTAAAAAACGATTTCTCCGCAATGCGTAATGGTAGAGACCTCAGCTATGGCTCATTCGATCAAGGAAACCCTATATTTTATTCTCTGTCCGCCCGGTTGGTCTAGCGGTTAAGTGCGTCGCCTTTCAATCGAAAGGTTGCAGGTGCGAAACTGGTCGTTAGCTAGTCGGCTGTGTCCTTGGGCAAGGCACTTTACGGACATTGCCTGAACCCAGCGGATTAATGGGTTCTACCAAATTGAAGGAACGTGTCTATCATTTACAACACAATGCAATAGCTCCGGTAACCCTATTAAAAATGCGAGGAGTGATAGCCTTTCTTTTTCAAGGCTTCGCCTCTTATTTCTATCGATTTTACACGAATTTACAAGTGACTAACTCAGCCAATAGGAGTCGCATTAACTTGCGGAGAAGCTCTTTTTGTCAAGCAAGTCTTTCTTTACATTCTCTGTGAATTTCGTGCCGTTGAGAAAAAAAGGAGAGCGTTGGTGACGTTTTCGCAGCAGGCGTTTATGCTTCGTGTTCAACAAAGCATGAATCCAGCTGGGCCTGCTGAGCGCACGATAAAGAAAAAGGCGGCGAGACTAGCTAGTTCGGTGTGCCCTGCTTTGAAGAATAATGGATATAGTATTTGTGTTTGTTTGCTTTTGTATGCCCTTTTTACACTTCCTTCACTGTTCTTATTTATAATTTTTACTATTTTAGTTCTACAAAACTAAAAACTTCAATGCGTTTTGGTTCAATTTTTCATAATATAGTTAGAATAAAGGAAAATTTCAATTAGGAATAGTAAAAAAACTACTGAAGATACAAATACAGTTCAAATTTTCCTGAGTACAAAAACTATTAGACAATCTACATTCCAATTTTCATATCATTTGGGCATACCAATAATTAGTGAGTATTTCGTTTGTCAGTGCACCTCAAAATTTTCAAAGTCGAGCAGAATTTTCTTTACATAAAAAGTGGTGTTCACTAAAGTTTACATAATATATTCTTTATTGGAGGTAGGTGTGCGGTTTGTTTAAAAGATTCTAGGTGTGCGGTTTGTTTAAAAGAGGTATTCTTTATTGGAGGTAGGTGTGCGGTTTGTTTAAAGATTCTAGGTGTGCGGTTTGTTTAAAAGAGGGATAAATTATCTTTCCAACCATACTAAATATTAAATCATAGCATAAATTTGAGAAAAACTGTGCTAATTTGAAAATGACCAAAAATTGTAAAAAACACTGCGGGACAGCATGTTTAAATTAATGCATTTGGCCGGGAGTGAAAGAGTTAATATCGAATATATAACTCGTCTATTTTACATAGGATATGAAAACGAAATAATGTTTCAATCGACCTAAACGTTTTAAGATGTTAGCATTTTTCTTTTTTTGTATACTAACGTAAATATTAAAAAAATAATGATTATCAAATTTGGATAGGTAAGCCGGGAACTTATTCGATTTTGCATGCATAAATATTGTAATACACTTTGCATAAGATAAGCCCAGAGTGATTAGTTAATGATTAGTTAAACGAGGCACTTATTTGTTTGTTTCTGCATGCAGAGACATGTAGCGTACAGTAAAAGATATGTTTTACAAATAGTGGTGATTAACAACTTGCTAGCGCTCTTGTTTTGTACGTTGTAATCACTAGAAATTAAATGCAATTATGTTGGGCGCCAGGAATAAAATGCTGGAGAAATTAAGGAATTCCCCCGCGGTAAAACACGACCAACCGAATTACCCAAATTTGAATTATTGTGTATAATGTTAGCCACTTTAAAAAAAATTGTAAGTGTGTTTTACTTCAAACGCTGGACAGCGGTGTTTTATCATGTAGAAAACGTTTATAACTCGATTAATTTTCAGGTAAGGTAGGTAACATCACCTAAATATTATTTTGGTTTAAAAGCGGTTAAAACTCTTATTATATATATAAACAATATTTAGTTCAGTTTATTTTACTGAACAAAGTTTTGAACCCATGATGGACTCGTATCTAGGGTCGTTTTTTTGTATAGAAGTCAATATATGTATCGGTCGCGTTAACCATTCGGCCGCAACGCGACTGTACTTCTTTATGACAAATTTGTTGCGTTCAAAGGAATGGTCCGATTATCGAACGCCCGCTGTCGGAATACCAAAACTATTGCAGTGTGCAAACAAAAATGATCGCTAGCTCATTAGGTCCAGGCGATGTCCGCCAATAAGGATAACCGATTAGTTAGCGATCATTTTTGTCTGCAGAATGTTTTAGATCAAAGGCCAAACGGTCAACCACCAAGTGTTTCGGGTAGACCTTACTTTAATTTAACAAACTGCGCTAAACCGTTTTTTTAAATACAGTCTATAGCCTACTGTAGGCTACCAATATGGGAAGTATTGGTTTGTATGAGTTGCAGCTTTTGCTAATCACAGTCATCGTACCATTACTTGACATCTCTACTTCACGGCTGTCATAAAAAGATCACCAGCAATAATATTCCATATTTCATTATTTTCAGCGCAATTTTATTCAATTTTGTCACTGTACAACCAATCCATTAACAATTTCTATGTTTTCAAAAAATCTAGTGTAAACATTTTGTGTTAGGCTCCGCGCCGATGTTCACTTTTTTATCTGTGCAGTTTTCGAAAAAATTTCCCAATGTACAGATGGGTATAGCTCGAAATTTTCAGGGAAAAAATGAAGGGCTGTGAGTTCATAGGCTGCATATCCAAACAACTTTACATAATATTATTTTCATACTTAAGATAGTTCAAAAACCGACAAATTACTTTGGCGCCGAATCAGAGCCAGAGTTATAGAAAACTACAATAGCAAAGGTAATATCAAGACATTTGTTCAAACGGTCTTTTTTTATGCAACTTCTAATCTAATCAAGTCATTTTAAGTGTTGTGACCTATAATTAACAACGGGTTCACGTTGTTTATGAAAGGGATTACGTAGAATCTAGACAAAGCGTGAATTCGCTGTAGCGAAATACGTCGCCACCGACGTCATGAAGCGATTGTTATTTTTTCTGTTACTCTGCTGTGGACGTGGCGTTTGATAGATAGAAAAGCGGCCGCCGAAAACTCTTTATTATTCGTGTTGATAAAATTATAGTGGATTTGTGGTCTTTCTGTATATGCGATTTTTTAGTTTGTGTCTATTGTAAACTTTAGGTTTTATACTTATATATTTTTTGTTGTAGTTTCTACTTATTTTTATAATTTAACTCAGACGTAGTCTACTCGATCGATTATATTTAATGCACATTATTTAAACTAACAGTGCGTATTTGTGTTTCAGAAAAGCAACCTATTTTATATTTATTCCACCACAGCCTAATTCACTATCCCAAAAATGGTCACCAAGCAAAGAATGCGAATTGCATCTGACAAGCACAGCAAGAACATTACTCAGCGTGGAACCGTAGCTAAAAGTTTGGTAAGTTTTCATTTTAAAAACTAATTGGGTGCCAATACTACTAAAGTCCAGAATTGAGAAACTAGTATACAGTGGATGTACTAGTCACCAGGCATTGTGAAGTTTACCCAACTCTATATAGTTGCTTATTTCTGTGATTAGTATTAACAAAACTAACTTGCTTGTAAATAGTCTGGACCTAAGTTTATTTGTTAACTTTTATACAGGTATATAGTATTTTAAATGGGATAGAGAAAGGTACCAATGTCAAACCTGTAAATTATAGCTATATTACGAGGACCACTTGTTTTTATAGAATATCCTTATTAATTAAATTTGTTAATAAAGTATAAATATACCAATATTGCAATTATTAACAAACAGCCTTATATATAAACAAGGGGAAGCAGAGACAGCTTGGCCTGTAATATAATACAGTGTCGGATCGATTATAACTTGGCAAAATATTCCTTGTTTTACTAAAACTGCACCACTCTTCTGTGGTACTATTTTTCCGAAGTTTTACAATCACGAATTTTTATAGAATCCAAAAGAAGAATCTTCCCCAGTCGGCCCATGGCTTCTAGCACTGTTTATTTTTGTTGTTTGTGGATCAGGTAGGCTGTTTTTTAGTTTGTATTTCAGCATGGAATCGCTTATTAGATTATAATTTTCCACTTGAGATTGGAAAAAGTGCAAGCAATTAATATATATAAAAAACAAAGCAACATATATTTCTTTGTATATGACCTTTAATGTAATAAATACCATTTTTAACAGTAAATCCCTTGAAGTTATTCTTATAGTTATATTTTATGTTGTAATCTGATCGAATATAAACACAATGAAATGTCTTTAATGTGTAAGAAAAGTGTTAAAAAGCAGTTATTATTCTTTTAGAACTTATGAGTCACATCAGATAGAATGCCCACCTACATAAATTATTATTTAACACCAGGTTAACATTTTCTATATTAATTTAAAAAAACTGTATTGCTCTTTAAAGTCAATGAGAATTGAAAAAATAACCAATGCTAGTATTGCGTGTATTTCTCCTTATTACATCATTTACAAAAAATGTGTGCATTTTCAGTAGTGCATTTGTACTTATTAACTTTGCTAATCATCCCATCGTTTATTTCAGCCATTTTTGAACTCATTCAGAAAATCCGATCTTAATTAATCATGCACTGCTGCTTTCCATCACATCACCCTCAACAATTTGCATGGATTTTAATTTTAACATTACTTTTTGCATGGATTGACTGAACCATTGCTTTCTAATTTTGTGCATGAAGTTTCACTAGTTCTTTTTAATTCTAATTCTAACGACTTTTGTGCAAACACATTGTTTCTCACCAACTTAAAATAATATTTGGTGCTTTCTTAGCTTTGGTGGTTGGTTTAAGAATAGTAAATATCTATTATTTATAATGCCTTGCTTACAGCATTGTTCGAGATTGTACAACACATCAGAATATTTGGGTGAAACGAATAGAACATCAAACTTTATTGTTCAAATTGAACAGCGTTTTTAAATCTGCAAGTCATCTGCTGTATAAAAATAAATTGTAACATTTTAAAAATTTGGCCCAATATTAAAATTTTGATAAACATAGCAGTAATATAAAGTGGCAATTTTACTGTATTATATGGTGAAATAATTTTCTATTGTTTTTCTTTTCAAACTTTGTGTACATATATAATAAATAAATAAAAATGGTGGCTAGTTGGTTACTGGATAGGATACGAAACTCACTCTTTACTGAAAACTGGAATGACAGAAGAAAAGAATAAGATAATAACCACAACCACCTACCATATAAAGCAGAACATTAAATAATAGCAGTTACCGTTTTTATAATTAGTAACGCTTGATACGACAATCACAAATAATTAGAATATTAAACCTACCCTAAATGTATTTATGGTTATCCATATTTGTGGTGATAATTATTAGTTTATCCCATGTGCACAGTCCAGTTACAGGAATGTTGCATTTGTATATGTTTGTTGTATAGGATTAAGAATCGTTATGAAAGTTAATGTGGCCTTTAAAACACGTTTTGAAAGCAAAAAGCATTTTATCTGTATATTTTAAACATTCGTAATTGTTGTAGCACAGGGGTGGGCAACCTTTCTCGGCCTGGGTGCCAAAATCGGCTAAAATTTATGGAAAAATCCTTCCGCGTGCCAACTAACAATTCGTAAGAACATATTGCTTTTTTATTCTTAAAGGTGCCTGTTTTGAAAAAAATGATTTAAATTTACCAAAATAGTGAAAACACAATATAACAAAAACAAAACATTCACAATAAACTTTCTCAAAAGATTCAAGTTTTATTTCTAAGAAAATGTCAGTTTGAATAGCTTTAACTACATCTCGTACATCAGTTTGAAGTTTCTTAGCTGATGGTCCTAACATTCGGTAGGGACAAAAAAACGAAAAAACTTTTTACAGCAGCGGTTCTCAAACTTTAAAAAAAAAAATACGCAACGGTCCCTAGCATTTTTTTAAATGACTCATGGTCCCCTCAAAAAATAAAACATATTAACCCGGATGCACGGCTTAAGGAAAAACGAGACGCCTCTGACCTTGGCATTTTTTTGAATGTTTACTCCTACTATAATAGAAGTTGTACTATTTCCTACTATAGTAGCAGTTCTGTACTTTTGAATTGCACTGATGTGACATCAAATAGCTTCTTGTGATGTCCTAAATGCCAATGTAGCCTGTAAGCTTTCAAGACAAATTGTGTTTGTTAAGTTGATTGGAAAAAAAGTTGCGTAAAAACTTAATTTTACACAATTCTTTTTCTTCAGAAGCGTAGTTTAATTTTTTTGGAAGGTACGGACCCCAGTTTGAGAACCGCTGTTTTACAGTAATGACTTTTAATTTTTATCTTTACTGCAAAATAAGCATGCGCTGTACTATTACTGATAGAGCAAACCTTAGGCCGGTGAATAAGTGTGTTCAACGATAAATTTTTACTCTCATTAACGCAATTTGATAAACGTAACGATGAGCTTATGTGAAATAAGTTTACCGGTCTTTTTGTACTTGCCGAAATATGCATTTATGACCTTTACCGATACCGAATGACGTTACCGGTACACGGTACATCATGTTTAGCCTTTAACATTTTGTATCTCAAATTGCTAACAAAAGTAAATTAGGATGCTAAGGGTAACTGATTTTAACTACATCTGGTTGTCTGCACAAACGTACAAATTTCTCTCACGTTCGTTTGTGGCAGCAGGTTGCGAAATTTGCAAGCGGATTGTTGTACTCTTTGGTGTTTGTTAAGTAACAATAACACGGTAATAAATCATCAAATGTTTAATTCACAACTTACGGTAATAAACATTTTATGCACGTGGCCAAATCTCAAATAATACAACAACTTTTAAGTTATCATCTTTAACTGAAAGGAATCTAATTTCCTTGAACTAGCGTGCCAGAAATACGAGCTCGCGTGCCAAGTTGGGCACGTGTGCCAGGGGTTGCCCATGCCTGTTGTAGC
>CH000134.1:227351-241286 GCA_000149265.1 Ciona savignyi | reverse complement strand
ATTGTCAAATGTTGATTTACATGGTGTAGATGTGCGAATGCATTTTTTAAAACACAAAAAACCGGCGGAATGTCCGACCAAAAAGAATATAACAAGGTGTATAATCTCTTTGGTCCGACAGAACACAAAATATAAAAGAAACCCGATTTTTTTCCATTTTCGGCTACAATATTGTATGAAAGTCGATATTGAATCTGAAAGGAGCTATGTACTTCAAATTTTAAAGAAAGCCGTATTCTCATATAATAAACTCTATTTACCCCAAAAATGTACCACTACATATCTAAACATTAGGTAACAGCCCTTAAATATTTACCTCGTTAGATAATTACAATTCTTGTTATTATGGCGCGTTTAAGTAAAATGATCAATGGTTTGAATGTAATTGAGTGATGGTGGTTTCCCGAAAAATGGTTTATGGTCGAATATCCGAATCTTTTTTTTATTTGCATTACAATTTACTATCGATGAACAGAAACGTAAGTGTATGAAATAACTGATACAAGTTTCCTATATAGATGCGTTTTTATAAAAAAAAAAACTATAGAGAGTGTAAACCATCACTATTTTTAAAATCCCTATTAGGAGCCCGCTTTTTTTTTCTGCATGCACAAACGATTAGGTTCCCTGGGGATTGGGTTCTATCTCATCACCCTTGGTATATCTTATTCTAAGTGTATAACGTTTGTTTCCTCAAGCAAAAACTAATTCTGATATCTATATTTCCTAAATTAAACGAATGGCTTCCCTGGTTACCTTGTGGGACCAGGGTTTCTCAACGCGTCTAATTGGCCGGGACCAGGTCCCAGGATCCGCTGCCGTCTATACCTGGTACATAAACCGTTCCAGACCTACAGGTACACACATGTCGTGGAGCTAAACTTGACTGGCAGTGGAACCTCCACCAAATAAAAAAACACTCCTAGTTTTATTCTTTAGTAAGTTGTGTGTCTTTTTTCGCACAACGCTTTATAAAGCAAAAAATGTCTTAGACGGAAAACAACAGCTTTAAGTGTCAATGACGTCATGAGATAATAAGTATTAATGACGTCATGAAGTGATAACAGAATGAACACAGCCGGCGTGGATTAACTAATATGTAGTTTTTGTAAATATGATATCAAAATTGCTATAACCCCCCCCCCCCCCCCTATGGTACGTCATATTCAAGGGTACAACGTTTAATTCTGCAAGCAGAAACCATTGGGTTCCCGAGTTACCAATCCAAACTTAATATCCATGTTTTCTGAATAGTTGGTTTTCATTTTTTTTTAAACTTGAAAAAAAATGTCCGTTCCAGTTTTTAAATATCGAAAATCTAAGATTATCGAGACGTCCTGCCGGTTGGTCTAACGGTTAAGTGCGTCGCCTTTCAATCGAAAAAGCTAGTCGGTTGTGTCCTTGGGCAAGGCACTTTACGGACATTGCCTGAACCCAGCGGATTAATGGGTTCTACCAAATTGAAGGAACATGTCTACCATATACAACACACTACAATAGCTCCGGTAACCCGACGATGGGCGCGAGGTGATCTGACGATTGCCCGTGTGTTAACCCCCTTGGTTTTCCCATTCACGGGGATAAACATGGAATATTCTATCCTATCCTATCGACAATAAAGTGCAAAAAACGGTTGTCATTATTATATTCTTGGGATTGGTTAAAGTTGGCGTGATTTATCCACAATTTGCCAATGCATATCTTAAACATATTAACCGACACTTCTTAGTTTATTTCATTCTATGAGGAGTTAAAGCAGATTGATCACTGGTTTCGGTGCAATTAAGTGTTGGGGGTTTCCCTTTTTTGTGGGTGTGGGGTATCCAAATCTTTTTTGTTTGCATTAAAATTTACTATCGATTTTCATTTTTTTTAAGTGTTTAGCCGAATTATATAGCCTACGTGGCCATTGGCGTATTTACAATTGAGGAATTTCTGACAACGTAATAAAACTTAACGAAAGCGTCATGTATATTTAAATACACAATTATAAACCTGGAACGATTTGTGAGAACCATCACGACATTCTGATTCTAGATGAAATCCAAGCGCCGATGTCTTTTTCCAAACTTTTTGCAACAGAATCAAAATCCCGGAAAATGTTTGAAGCTTTCTGCCAATACGTTTACCAATGCAAGTATTGAACAGTCATTGTGTCTTCGTCAGAAGGATGAAAACATATGTATTGTTTAAGTTTTAACTGCCGATTTAATGCTTTTAAACGATCGGTTTCAGCAGTATTTTGGAAGAAAAGATTGCAATTATAGGGTTTTGACAGTCTGTTAATCAAATCAGTGGCGCATTTGTGAAGAACAATGTTAATATAAGTAAAAACACACACCTCTTTCGTAGTAGGTACAAGGAGGCAATAGCGGACACATTCACTCGATGAAATTGTCGGCCAGGTCTTCTTGGCATTAATATTTAGCTCCCAAAACGTTCTTCCGCTCGTGCGAACAAACTGCGTGATTTTACATTAGTACAGTACTAGTTCGTTTATGTTCCAAATTGTTGCTAATGCTTTGTCCCTTAGTCATTGTTTTTAAGCAAGTGTTTTGCTTAGTAACAATGGGGTTGGTTGTGATTTCCCAATGTTGTTTGTTTTGTTGAAAAGCAGCATGTGCAGAGGCTGCGCGCCAATGTTCTCGTTTTGCTGAAGTTTTGTAATAGTGGAGCAGTGTTTTGTGAAATAAAGGTGTTAATTATGCATCTTCTATAGCTGTTTTTTTAAAGTTGCCGATATACGGTGTGGGGTGTGGGCTCAACATTTTTAAGTAAAATTTTGGAGGGTTTTGAGTTTTGGCAGAGATCCAAGCTTTCATTCTAAATTAATGAAAAAAATATAAAACTTTATATGTCAGCATTTTGAGTGACAGCCGTTTTTTTGTGAGGTCAGTTTGCATTGGAGAGATAGGGAGAGAATATTTGGACTAACGCCCCCTATAACTATGGTTCAAAGGTCCCGCCCGGCTAATTCCAATGAACCATATTTAAAAACAACGAAAATAAAACGTACTTCTTATTAGAGCAATCCCCATCATGTTTGACAAATATCTAGCAAAACATTTCTAATTTAATTTCAACCCGAAGGCACATCGTTTGTCTAAACCAGTGCTCCACGGCGCGCAGCCCGGCACATGCTGCTTTCAGCCAAACAAACTTGGGTAATCACCACCAATGTTATTCAGCAAAACAATCGTTTAAAAACAATAACTAAGGGAGGCTACCGCTCGTCACATCCTGCCGCGCATAGAGGTCTTAATTGGTTATACGTCATCTTTATCAAGTTAAAAAACTTCCGATTATTACGTAACAACAATATCAACCACTACAAGTCTACAATGGGTGGTCTTCTAACAAGTTACAGTGAAACCCCGTTTTGAGACCACCTCGATGACACGACCACCTCATTATCAGGACCACTTTAGTGCGGTCCCAAATGATTTACTATGGTAATGCATTGCATTATGTTTCAATAACGCGACCACCCCGGTTTCCAGACCAGGACCGCCATATTTTGGTCCAAAACTTCAAATTTGACTTCGCTTAAGTGATCACATGTGCTAAATAATTTGCCTTTGTCACCAAAATTATAAGGTTAAATTTTTTATGATAAAAACAATAAGAATAAATTAGCGCACACGAAAGAAAATATGGCAAACAGAACTGAATCTTACAAGGTAAACTTTAGTATTAAATTAATTCTGCAGTATCTGATAAAAATAATGGCATTTGGTGAAAATTTAGTAAAACTGCCGACGTTTAAGCTGCATATGACGACAACTTTCTTCTAATCAAAATTCACTAACACGACCACCCCGCTAACGCGACCACTTGATCACGGTCCCATAGGTGGTCAGGTAAGCGGGATTCTACTGTATATACATATATTTGATATTATATTAGCGAAGTGTCTAATAGACGTAATATTCAAATTTGCAAAAAAATCTTAAATCCTTTTTTTGGTAAAAAAATGTATTTTTAAAAGAATATTATTACTTTTTCGCGGCACATCTAGCATTGTCTTGCGACACAGAAATGTGCCTCGGTACACTGGTTGCAGAGCACTGGTCTAAACAACAAACCTTCCACAAACAAAAGCGTGAAAAGTGAGTCAAAGATCCGCCACTTTACTTACACGGCTTACCTGGCAGTAATATATGTTGACCCCCTCCATCAGCACTGGTAGGCATACTACTCGATACGAGAGACAGACCTTCAACATTCTCGACAACTGAACTAGCTGACTTTTGCCTTTTTGGTAAAAAAAAAGTTTCGAGCTCACGCTTTATTATGCAGTTATAACAAAAAAGCAACAATTTGCTATTATAATGCAAAGCCAATTATTCATCGTGAATTAAGTTTGTCACAGATTGACTTTCGTCTCTTAATACGTTTAAATAAAAAAAATGAATGGGTATAATATACTGTACGTGAAAATGTACATTAGGTTCAACGCCGAGAGGGCATGACTGTCGTGGCACAGAAAAAAAATACAAACACATTTTCTACAAAAATGCTACATAACGTCTTTTGGTCCGGATCCGGACAGAACGACAATATTTTGTAACAAAATAGACGTTTTCGGCAATTGGCATACTAGTACTAGAGCGTCTAGTGCCAATTGTGTGTTTTCGGTGTGTCTATTGTTGACACACTGTTTTTCCCCCGCATTCTCGACATGTTCAGTGCCGAATATTCTTAGACATCCGAAATTTCGTGATCGGTGGTAAATGTACAAAATAAACTAGTACTTTTAAAATAAAAAGTTAGTTGCCTTTCTAACTCTAAGTGTGTTTTTAAAACGCTTTAAACCTCTGATGGTTATTTAATTATTTTCTTTTTCCACTTTAATCTTATAAACAGCCACATTCTCTTATTTTAAACGTATTAAGTACTGTTTCTTGCTTGCACACCATTATTCAAGGTTATTTTTTTAATACTTGATTTAAATTAAATTTGTTATCGCGGTTTGTTTGGCTTGATGTAAGGATAGGATAGGATATTCAGGTGTAATGGGCTAATGGCCACGTATTTTTTCCGTTAAAGGTTAAACCGTGTGTATTTACTGACGTTTTAACTACCGTAGTTTTTCCGTTTGATCCTGCATCTTTTTTTAAATAACTGTTCTAGTATTCTTTAATGTAATAAAGAAGCCAAAAAATAAACTTAAATAAACAAAATTAAAAGGGAAATCCCCAAACGTATAAAATACATGAGTAGTTATAATACAAACACTATTATCACGTGTATGAAACAGCTTAACACTTAAAACTAACATAAATCGGTAGATAATTTCAATAAGAATATTGAAATAAAGGTGTTGGCTATTATGTGTATGCAGTAGCATATTAAGAGTAATCATGTCACAGGGATTCAATGTTATTCTTTTTTATTTATTGCTGTTGTTTATAGATCAACATAAAACATTTTCATAGAACATGGATGTGAAGTTTGAATTGGTAATACTAACTTACAGTATTCTATGATAGTACATTTAGTAATACATTAATTTTGCCTTTTTTATCCCACTTTTTGTTTCTTGTGTCAATATAATATTGGTGTCTTCTTCCTATGTATGAAGAGACAAAAAAAACTTAAACTGAAAAAATAATGGCTGTTGGGTCTGGACGAGGTGCTCTTATAATCTTAGAAGGTTTAGACAGAAGTGGAAAGACAACACAATGCAAAAAGTTGTTGGAAAGTCTAAGAAGTCATCAACATAAAGTCAAGTTAATAAAATTCCCAGGTAATTGTTTGTTTAAGATGACATGTTGCTGAATATTAGTGTCTGATTTGGAATACCGGTAACATAAAAAAGAAAGCATCTTTATTACTTAATGGGCCTAGTTTAGAGTGAAAATTTGTCAAAAAGTATTTGTACCGGTACCACAGTACGGTAACGTTAACATTGCTTTGTGTGTGTTTGTTTTTTATTGTTTTGGGAGCGATACAATATCAGGTGGCAAAAAGTTAAAACTAATAAAAGCAGTAAAAAATAAATAAAAAAACTTCTCTTTGAACTTAATTAGTTATACATTTTTAGATAGGACAACTGAAACCGGTAAAATGATCGACAGTTATTTAAAACAAAATATGAAGATTGATGACCGAGCCATCCATCTTCTATTCTCAGCAAATCGTTGGGAAAAACGATTGGAAATGTTAAAAGATCTTGAACAGGGAATTACTCTGATTGTGGACAGATATGCATTTTCTGGTGTTGCATTTTCTTCTGCGAAAAAGGTACATCGTACATGGGTTGTCAAATTAACCATAAATTTTTGAATTTATTTAATTAGGCAACATCCTTTAACTCTTTCACTCCCGGCCAAATGCATTAATTTAAACATGCTGTCCCGCAGTGTTTTTTACAATTTTTGGTCATTTTCAAATTAGCACAGTTTTTCTCAAATTTATGCTATGATTTAATATTTAGTATGGTTGAAAAGATAATTTATCCCTCTTTTAAACAAACCGCAAACCTATAATCTACCTCCAATAAAGAATATATTATGTAAACTTTAGTGAACACCACTTTTTATGTAAAGAAAATTCTGCTCGACTTTGAAAATTTTGAGGTGCACTGACAAACGAAATACTCACTAATTATTGGTATGCCCAAATGATATGAAAATTGGAATGTAGATTGTCTAATAGTTTTTGTACTTAGGAAAATTTGAACTGTATTTGTATCTTCAGTAGTTTTTTTACTATTCCTAATTGAAATTTTCCTTTATTCTAACTATATTATGAAAAATTGAACACAAAACGCATTGAAGTTTTTAGTTTTGTAGAACTAAAATAGTAAAAAGTATAAATAGAGAACAGTGAAGGAAGTGTAAAAAGGGCATACAAAAGCAAACAAACACAAATACTATATCCAATATTCTTTAAAGCAGGGCACACCGAACTAGCTAGTCTCGCCGCCTTTTTCTTTATCGTGCGCTCAGCAGGCCCAGCTGGATTCATGCTTTGGTGAACACGAAGCATAACACGCCTGCTGCTGAAAACGTCACTAACGCTCTCCTTTTTTTCTCAACGGCACGAAATTCACAGAGAATGTAAAGAAAGACTTGCTTGACAAAAAGAGCTTCTCCGCAAGTTAACGCGACTACTATTGGCTGAGTTAGTCACTTGTAAATTCGTGTAAAATCGATAGAAATAAGAGGCGAAGCCTTGAAAAAGAAAGGCTATCACTCCTCGCATTTTTAATATTTCTCCACGAAAATTACAGAGAATAAAATATAGGGTTTCCTTGATCGAATGAGCCATAGCTGAGGTCTCTACCATTACGCATTGCGGAGAAATCGTTTTTTTAGATTTGCACCCATTTATGTACAGGCGGGATACCATGTTTTCCCACCAACTCGCGATATATGGCGAGTTGGGACGGAAAGAGTTAAGTGCGGTTTTAAACATGCTCTTTATAATTAACTCATTTTGTATTATAGGATAGAAGTATCTGTATTCTAGATTTTTTTCAAATTTTGAAGTTATCGAACTAAAAAGAAATCCCGATGCATCTTCTATTTAAATCAAATTTGTGTATTGGTCATACAATCCGTGTGCCCACCTGCTTGGGAACAACTGATATAATGACACAACCATACAACCCCACACTCGCCCTAAGTTTAATATTTGGCAGTATGCCCTTCATATTTTATATCCTTACCTTGTTCGATTATTTACAAACACTTTGGTCCAACTAGGGGCTTGAACTTGAGTGGTGCAAATGTCCAGATCGTGGATTACCGAAACCTGACCTTGTAATTTTCCTGAAGGTAAGTTCATCTGATGCAGCCTCCAGAGGAGGTTATGGAGAGGAACGTTATGAAAATACGGAGTTCCAGAAAACAGTTGCAAACAATTTTAAAAGGATGTGGGATGAGTGGAAAGTACGTGTTAAGCCAATTCAAAATAATGTATATATAGGCCTATATATATAAATGTATACAACTTTTTTATTTTATAAAAGAATACCGGAAGATCATGTTAGGTATTGGTATAAGATAGAACATTTATGTTTATCCCCTTAAATGGAAAAAAACAAAGAATTAACACATGGTCAATCGTCAGATCACCTCGCGCCCATGGCCAGAGCTATTACAATGTATTGGTGTATTTTCACAAGTTTCTTTAATTTAGTAGCTAACCTATTCACCTGCTTGGTTCAGACCATATCCGTTAAGTACCTTGCCCAAGGACACCACTGACTAACAGCGACTAGTCTCGAACCTGCAACCTTCGGTTGAAGCATGACGCAATAAACCAACAGACTAATCTGTCGGACAAATATATTTAATTAGGTTTTACAAGTTAAGATTACATAAAAGAAATTCGCTAAAACAAAATAGCTGTGTTGTGCATATATTACCTCGTGCATGGCAAGTGTAAACAGAATGTTTTATATTTTTCACCTAACTAGTAGATTTTTGGTCTAATTTATTCTGCAATTATTATCGATTAACCCTTGTTGCATTTAAATAATTTTTATCAAGCCATTTAAAAACAGGTAATTGATGCCGGTGGTTCAATTGACGATGTTCATCAAACAATTTTAAACTATGTAAAATCCACAATGCAATCTGTTGATGATAAACCGATTGGAGAACTATGGATAAGATGATTATATTTGTCATGTCACACTTTGATAAATTACCTGAATTATTCAAATTTTATTGTTAATACTGCCATTTGTGATATGTAGATAACATTGTTGGGCGTCATTGCATAGGCCTAGCGATTATTTTGAAATATCGTCTAAATTTTTGTAGTTTGTAAATCTTAAAGCTAGTTTTGCAAAAACGATTCCTAATTTTAATGTACACTTGCCATTGACATTGTAATAATCAAGGACCTTTCTTCTCCTTTATTCTTTTTTGTACTTAAATGAATGGTTTAAATTAAGTTAAACCTAATTTTAGGTGTTAGAGGATATGAAATAAAATGCATTTAAGTAAAAGTATCGTATTGACAAGGCTTTGTTGCCAAGCATTACATTCAAGACCCCGCTGTGCTTCAATATTACAAGCAAGACATTTCAGTGAGCAGAAGCCGCCAATGTTAACCATACAAGATGTAAGGAAATATCTTCGTAAAGTGGTTGGGGCCAGAAGTTCTTACAGGTATGTATTACTCATTTGTAAAGTCTGTTGTAATTTAAGATAAATCTGAGCTACTAAGGTTATGCATAGTTCTTGACTTGACAATTTAAATTTTTTAAATCATCAATGTTCCTCGTGTTAGACTAATTACACCAAAGCGACAAAGTGTTATAGTGTTTTTTGAATAGAACAAACAGTCTCTAATGCGCAGATTCACACCACACCGATTTTACGCAAACGACATGTTGTCACCCGTATGATCATAAAACAAGTTTTTCAGATTTCATGTTTCAAATTCTTGTAAAATTATTGAGTTTGTTAAGTTATTTTAATTTTTTGATTAATACATTTTTTTCCTGATGTTCCAGTAGTGTGTTGGATAAAAGCACATTACCTTGGTGACTAGCCAATATAGAATTAACCCATAACTTTATTGGTGTCCTGACGATAGTACTGTGCATTCCATTATAAAATTGTTACATCTTTATCTTTGTTTTCCACTATAATTATAATTATAATTAATTATTCACATGATCACATGCATGTAAAACGCATGACCAAAAGACATTTTGTTGCTGTTAATCCACTAAAATCCAGTCTTGATGTTAAATTTAAATTAAAAAAATTAATCTACATATTTTATTATTCACATAGCGATGATATGCCGAACCGAGCCGCCTTGAAACCTCACTTGGTGGATGATCAGAAGAAACTCGCTCCTCGGAAGATGAAAGATAGTTTTCAAACTGTCCAAATCCCTCTTACTGATAAATCTATCAGAGAGAAATACATCAACATACATGGATCTGTCCGGTAACTTCTACCTTTAGTGCCATTGATTATATTTGCATGATACTACGTTACAGATGCGTTTTATAATCACTAACAATTCTTAACCACCATTCCTTTTAAAACCCATTTAACATTTTTCCAAAAAGTCCAACTCAATTGTATCATTATCACTATATATTCATTACGCAATACCAAACACCTATAAAAGTTTGACCTTGATGGACATTTTTCTTCCACTTTGTGTGTAGTTGAGTTAATGGGGTTTTCCAACAAATTATTTTTAAGATATTGAATACTGGCATTTTTTCTCCATATAAAAATTTTCTTCCCTTTTTTACCTGTTTTAAATGACCAGCTATTTTTATACTTTTTTCACTTTATTTAAAATTTGAAAAAAATGCTCAAAAGTGTATAGTGCCTTCCAGTTCTAAAATATGAAAAAATACCTGCCAAACAATAAAATGTGGTGGGCTGGGCATCATGCTTCAATTTTTGGGCCTGAATAGAGTTTCCCTGACGTTATTTACAATAACTCCTCATGGAAAATCTAAAAAATTAAGCCAACTCCTGCAAAAGGTTTTTTTGAAGTCAATTATTTCTACCAGTCGTAAATTATCGGATGTCAAAGAATAATCGGCACCGGAAATTAGCAAAATGAGCACTATGCTTATTTCCTTGGGGCAGTCACGAATTTCCCCAGCACGATTCGCCTAGATTTTGACACATGACACTGTATATATATTAACTCATATTAACTAAAACATTCTGAAATTTTTTTTAATAAATGAGACTGATCACCAGTTTCAGTGGAGTTAAATTTTTGGTGGTTTTCCAGAAAGGGATAAAGATGAGTCGGTCGGACGCATCTTTTAGTTTGTTTTAAATTCTCTGTCAATTTAATTTGGTTTTTAGTGTCCAGCTTTTTCATACATGTAATAATAGTGTATTTATGATTGCTACGAGATGTATATTTTAGCAAATATCCTTGGTTAACTGGGTTATTGTAATTTCAAATAAATAACCATCTCTGTGAGGTTTCTATGGTATGGCAAAAAATGCAGAAAATAGGCCTCTTTATTTTTTTTGGAAAGTGTGGAATTCCCCCTGGGCGTTTTTGTAAGATTAAAGGTTTGGGCAAACGATAAGAATGCCAGTTAGGGTTTCTGAAAGTTTTTACCTCATTGAAAAGAAAAAAGCAGAAAAATCAAAATGTTTTTCATTGGATTCTAAGGAAAGCCACAAATAAACATATCTAAATAAAATATTTTTTACAGCTTATATTTTACTGCGGAATGAGCAGTTAATTTATATTAATTTATGTGCAAAGTATATATAATTTTGTGCAGGTTTGGTCAGCTTTTAGAGAATCTTGATACTTTTGCTGTATTAATTGGATACCAACACAATTCTCCAATGTTAACCACGTAAGTTTTAATTACTTATGTTATAGGTTTGGTATTTTGATGGAAGACTTAGACCTGCTGGCGGGTTATATCAGCTATTCACACTGTGATCAGAGCGTGCTGCAGTAAGACTGATGTTGGCTGTACTTTTGTTTAAATATTTATTCACGCTTGCAGTGTTCACTGTTATTTTGATGCACGAGTTAATTTTCAAACAAATCTATTTCAAAACAAGCTGAAAATTTGTTTAAAAATATTTGGGGGTGAATAATTTTTTGGTGTTCACCAAATCACATATACAGTAGAACCCTGTTTACCTGACCACCTAAGGGACCGTGATCAAGCGGTGGTCGTGTTGGTGAATTTTGATTTGCAGCAAGTTGTCGTCAAATGCAGCTTAAACGTCTGCATTTTTACTAAAATTTTCCCCAAATGCCATTATTTTTATCAGATACTGCAGAATGAATTTAATACTAAAGTTTATCTTGTAGGATTCAGTTCTGTTTGCCGCATTTTTTTGTGTGCGCTCATTTTTTCTTATTGTTTTGATCATAAAAGAAATTTAACCTTAATATTTTGGTGACAAAGGCAAATTATTTAGCCCATGTGGTCACTTAATCTGAGTCAAATTTGAAGTTTTGGACCAAAATATGGCGGTCCTGGTCTGGAAACCGGGAAGGTCGCGTTATTGAAAAAGAATGCAATCCATTACCATATTAGTAAATTTTATTTGGGACTGCACTAAAGTGGTCTTGATAATGAGGTGGTCGTGTTATCGAGGTGGTCTCCAAGCGGGGTTCCACTGTATGTTTGCTTTTGTGATCATTTCCTTGCTGGGTTAGTTCCGCCAATAGACTACACTAGATCCTTATTACTTTATTCAAATAACATAATAAATTATTAAATATAATAATGTGTGAAGAAAACAACCCATTGGTAAAGTTTTTTGTTGAAGTTATATATTTTTATATGCATATATACCATACCTTCTAAACCAATTAATCATTGTGCTGAGCAGGGCCAAAAATCTATGCTAGTAATAGTAACACACGCATTTACTCTTGCAAATAAACACCTAATTAACGTTTACTGCAATCGTTTTTCTATTTAACTGGCGTACTGGGAAAAAAACAAATCCTTATCATTGCAATCATTTTTATTATGCACATGGCGCGTTTTATAACATTTTTTTATCAAATGATTTACTCCCGTTACTCGCTTGGAAGATTTACTCGTGTCAGTCATGTGAGCTTTCACATGCAAGTAAATTCTTACTTGGCCAAACTTTGATGGATTTTTGGCTCTGGCTGAGTGTGTATATTTTTATCATCTGTGAAAATTTTTATTTTCTTTGTCATCATTATATTTTATTTTAATCCTATGATAATGTACTAAACTCTAGGACAGGTATCAGTCCTTTAAGCATTGTCACGGCGATGGTGGATGAGATAAAGATTCATCATGACCACATAGACCCCACTGTTGACATCATAATGGCAGGTCATGTAACATGGACAGGCAGATCCTCATTGGAGATCAGCATGTGGTTGGAGCAAAATGGTGAAAAGGTGGTTGATGCGGAGTTTGTTATGGTGGCCCGTGATTCGGAGAGTAAGAGGCAAGTTATAGTTAAAGATTAAGTCGGGTCGACACTTACTCTTTTAGTGACTGACAGGTGTTTGTTGAGCTTATAAATAAAACCTGTCTACCCAGTCGCAACTGTATGGACATGGCTGACAGATAGATAAAAAGGTTGGAAAATAATAAGCTTGTAAAATATGTGTCTTTAACTTTACACTGCCCAACTCATTGTCATAATATTTTACAAAAAACAGAGTTGTTGTTTAAAAAGGTGCAATCAGTTTACAATACATTATTCTGAAATTAACCATCAAGCTATAGACTATGACTCACTTAACCGGATCAACTGGTGCATATATTACTAAAATTATAAGGTTTAAAGGAAAGTGCAACACAGAAACATTAGTGCTAATAACGCATGATTGTGACTGCATAAGTTATGACATGTACATGTCATATACAAGATTTATATATATATATATATATATATATATATATATATATATATACATAGATTATATATGCTATATGATAAACAAGTCTTATTTAAAAGCATATTTGCACAATAAACTAAAGAAGTGTTTGTTTCCATGTGTTTTCAGCAATTGATTATTAGGGAATTCACCTTACTTAACTTCACAAACTTATTCATGTAATATCCAGGCAATATTAAAACAAATCCTAACTAAGTGTCTTCTAAATATAAAGCCAATTATGCTGGTCAAAATATAGATATTGGTATGTTTTTCTTTTTTACAAATGTCATCTACCTTATACAATAACTAGATTCACAACATTATTAAACCTTATTCACTTCTTAACAGAGCTGCAGTGATCCACCCACTTGAAGTAACGACTGAAGAGGAATCAAAGTTATTCGAATTAGGAAACCAGCATAAAAAACAAAGATTGATGGAGGCACAAGAGTCATTGTTTGAAAACCCACCAACAATAGATGAAAGACAACTTGTACATCAGATATTTCTTAAAACGCTCAACCCAAGGTGACTAAGTTTTAAAATTACTGTGGAAATTAATTTAACATATTAAAG
>CH000134.1:189476-214908 GCA_000149265.1 Ciona savignyi | reverse complement strand
TGTATTTATGATTTTTAGGGGATACCTGGGGTAAACTGAGTTAAATATATTAAATTTAAATGTATATTTCCTCCTTAATGTTATATATATATTTACCTTAAAAATGTTAAAGATAATAATTATTTCCAATACCGAGAAATCGACGATAACGCCCAAAATGATGAAAATGGACATATTTGTTACTTTTTCCAGTAACAGCAGTAGGCTACCTTTTGTAAAGTAAAAGTCGTTGCCAACTATCAGCATGTCATTGAAAGTTTCAAACCGATTCGATAACCCGTAATAATTTGGCGACTTGCTTGTCATGAACGTCACGCAGAAAATAAAATAAATAAAAGTCGAATGGAACCCATAATGAGCGATATAATTGGAAAGATAGGTTTACCCAGTGCGATTGACATCATCGCTCATTGCCCCGAGCAACAACAAAAACACATTCGCCTATAGGCTCGTACCAGCTTTAAAACGGTCTTATGTGTATCCTACTACAGCAATCGACTATGCATGGACCAAAACAGTGCGCCTTGGTTTTACCATCAACTGATAATCACTGTGGTAATAAATGAACTATGTAATTTATTACCACAGAGATTTTAGTTGGTATGATTTGATTAGAATTTAATTACTATATGCATTTTTTGATTTAATATATATGTGTGTTTATAAAAAATACCAATAAAATAATAATTCCCAATATTTTCAAACCTTTTTATTGTTTCGTGGGTATCTATAGAACGTGTATATTTAGGTTCTTTATTTCAATGAACGTCATTTTATTGCCGATATTGGTGTTCACATGGTCATTTTACAGAGATATTTTTTGAGTCTGGATTTATCTGGATTATCTAATAAGTCCGGGTTTTGCACATGTTTTTCAAGGTATCTTTCAATGGTGTTCATAGGATTCCATAACTGGATACTGTTGGGGTTTGTTACTTCGATACTCATACAACATGTTTATCCAATCAAACCTTTGTTACGCTGTTGTGTTCATGGATCAACAAAAGTTGTATACATCTAATTCGATTGGGTTAAATGAAGTCATTTAAATGACTGCCATACCAACCCAATACAACATGATGTTCCAATCAATAAAAGAACGATATTTTTTACAGGATTGCTTCCCAACCCTGCACTATGGGGCAGCGAAGACACCAAACCAGAAATAACCATTCTAACTCCGGTTAACTATCGCCCGAGTATACTTCGACGAATCAAAGACACATGGGCTCTCTACTCCACTATTTTCTGCGCCGTATGCTTCACGATTACTAATCTCATTCCGTTTTTTGTGCTTATTGTTTTCAACCCACCCAAACTACACAACAGTAACTGATCCAGGTATGTATATATACACACGCATACATAGACAAAAATAGTTTACTTTATCAATAACCGACGTCTAATCTGTCTTTAACACAAAAATAATTTATTCAGATTCTTCAATTCAACATTTCATTATACCTTCTTCATATTGCATCACGTGTGTCGTATTGGAACTATTATTGGCTGGTCAGGGAATCGCCAATGTCATTATATACATAATAACCGACGACGAATTTCGACCAGCTCTACTAAAACCTTTTCGCGCAATTGGCTGCGGGGTAAGGAACAAAATATGTGAACTAAGACATACACTACTAGTGCCGATTTACTTAGCTTTATTACAAAGCTTAAAAGTAAAAAAATGACGTAATTTGACAATTGATAGTGTTTTAACGCCATCTATATTTTCCCATTTTCCCCACCTTCATCCTACATTTTCCTAAAAAGCCCAATCATCTTGGCCGCTGTTTCCGAAAACAAATTCAGCAATACAATAACTCTACTCGACTAAAAGAAAATAATTTGCAGAAAAACTACCGTCACCGGCGGAAATACTCTATTGACCGTAGAAGGTCAAGGGTTGGTTCTGGGATTGAATATAGTGGTGATGCTACAAGGATCAACCCGGAGAATACATGAATGCTATCGAATTGTTTGCATGCGCATGATTGTCGTGCGGCAGTCAGTTCACCGGGACTGAGTAGCTGAAAGTTGAACGAGTTGTTCGTTATAATTTCCGAAAACCTTTGTAGCGTTGAAGTTTTTGTGCAAAAGTTAAGAATACTCTGAAGACAGCTCTATGTCCACTGCATGTAAATTCTTGGTGGAAAAACCATCGCGTAAAAGCTACGACAGGCTATGCCTTTATCTGGCTAATTTAAAGGTTTTGTACTGTATTTTTCAATAACAACAAGATGCTGATACTGTGTTTTGTATATTTTGTGTAACTAAACATTTTAATGAATATGTTTTGTCCAATAAAGACCACAGCAAAAATATAGATATGTATAAAAGTCTACAAATCAACATAGCAGCAACAAGAATATATATATCTAACGAACAGACAGGGTTTTGAAAAATATATAAGAAAATATCTTCTGAAAGCGAATTTAATGATTCACAGCATTACGATTATTACATTTGGCCACTGCAGTTCACCGCTACCGTCACACTACATGCTACATATAATCCATTATGAAGCAACTACAAATATGTTATTGTGTTTGAACTACAAAGGGGTGACAATGGATTTGATACGGGGACTTATAATGACATAATAGATATGATGCCAACGAATTCTTTTCAACGCCATGCAGGGAAAGATTTTGAATTGAGTCGTCTTTTCCCGACAGATGTCGCTGAAGAGTTGAGAAAACTTGAATCTCCATGCTGCAAAATTAAAACTTGATAAGCTTCCGTTGGTTTATTACATTTTTAGAAAGATAAATTCTGTACTTACAACTTTTTCAGTTGGTTGTTTTAAAGGGCTGGAGGCTATTGATGGCTGAAATGATGCCTGTAGAAATGTATTGGAGTTTATTTGAATTAAAATCCATATAAGAATGAATCAGTAATTTTGTGGTAATGTTGCATTTCAGTGCTTTTGAAATCACAAAACAAAAATATCGATTTACTGTTTAATATATGCATACTTAGGTACACAAAACATAGAAACCTTATCATCAAATGGTGCATTAGCTCCCTTTAAATACCGGAGGAGATTGTCAGCGGCAACTTTTGTTTCCCCGGTCGGTGTTGTTGCGGAGGAGTACAGTCCAAGCAACTGCGTAATTTCACTCATCTGAGGGAGGAATTGTAATTATTGGGATATATGGGGGGGGGGGGGGGGGGCTGGGAACATGTAGGAATATTATAACTCTGCCTCACCAGGAGTTTCTGCCATATGCAAGATAGTTACAAGAGTTATTATTGTGATTGTGAATTTCCTATGTTAAAGACCATACTTTACATACTTGTGTCTGTTCAACTCAACATGCCTAAGCACATGACCGGAATTAAACCATTTTTTTTTAAACTTTAAAAAAGTTTTAAAAACCGATTAAACTTTAAACTACCATGATTAAATTAGTAAAGATAGTCTAGATATTACTTTCTTTATTGCGGCTTTTCGAAAGGTCATTTTATTTCAATAAAAAAAAACACTTCACAGCAACATGCATCGCAAATAAATAAAGAGCAGTCTTCCATCTGTGTTTCAACACACGAAGTTATCAAAATGTTTGTATTGTGCCAAGTTGTTTTATTTTTGAGCAAACATTCATCTTACATTACCTATAACAATTACAATACATGGACGTTAAATGGTAATTGTTATAGATATTATCACATAGCCACAGGTTACATTTATTAGTAAGTTTATGTATGAATGTTACAACTCTAGTTTAAGATATATCCATGATAAAGTTTGTTGGTTGATCTAACAGCTAAGTGGTTATCTAATTGAATATAAATAACAGAATATCATGACATTACCTGAGCAGGACTAAACATCGACTGCGACTGAGTGTTAAGTTGGGGAAGTGGAGTTGCCATTGTAACAGCTTGTGTTGTTTTTTGATCAGTTGGTGCAAATCGAACGACAGGTTTAGCACGGGTGGTTGATTTTGTGTTGGTTGTAGAAAAACTGGTAATTGGAAATTAATTAATGCTGAAGCCTGAAGGGTAGTTATGTCTAATGGTGTAGCATGAAACAATGATTGAATTTTCCAAAATTTGATATACAATTATGATTTTTTAAATATATACATTAATATAGTAATTAGTAGTTATATAGTTAAAACATTATTAATATTTTCATTCACTAAATTCCTTCATTATTATAAAAAAGTTAGCGGCTTTGTTTTAAGTGAAAATTAGCCAATCACAATCCCATATGCTTACCTGGGTGGCACACAAGTTATAGCTCCTGTTGTCACTGGGTGCATTTTGTTCTGCTTGACAGGTACCAGATCAGGTGATGCTGACAAAATAAAGAGTTTTTATATCATTAAACCAGTGGGCTAAATAAATTTGTGGCACAAAACTAAATTATAAAATCAAATTATTGCAGTTGGGCCTAGAAGAAATGTATCAGTGCTGTGTGACCCACACTAAACGGGATGCCGGTTTTAAAAGAAGTAAAACTTATCGTATTTTTTAAAACATTTATAGTGTTGCGAAAATAAATAAATGTTTTAAAAGTCACACGATTCTTGTTTGATTTGATAATTACTTTGTTTTCCGGTGGTTTTATAAATAAAATCAGGTTGACCAAACATTGGTTGTTCTGTTGCACCATTTTCTTTGTTATCTTCCTTATAGTGTGTTACGAAATCATTTGGGGTAACAGGGTCACCAGGAGGTCGTTGCAATAACTGCAAAGTAAGAATCAAAATAAATAAAAATTTGCAAAAACGTTTATGTGCAGATAAGGTTATCTCAATTGATTGTGTCAAAGCACTTAGATTAACGAATAGTACTCCTAAGTAATTATGCAATAATATTTACATGGTATATTAATTAAGTACTTACACACCAAATATTACTTGATTAAGAGATAACTCAACAGAGCTTAGTTTGTGACAGAAAATATAAGTGTCAAAATGCATGTTATCTTTACAAATGGTAAAAAAGTATATAAATCCTTTTTATTATTAAGTAAAACCCAGGATATTACCATTTGAACGTAATGATGAAGTTGTTTTTGCCGCACAATGTCATCAATTTTAATTGAGTTCTCATGCTTTGTCGTTTCCATTGTGCAACTAAAAGATATAGGTGGTTCATGGTTGGATGAGTGGCTATTATAACATTGCATTCCAGATGTGATGTCAAGCAGAAAAGAATGTCTCCACATAAAAAAACTTGCTTCGCCATGCGTAATGCATTTTTTCTGCAGCAGAAAAAACTGGCCACGATTAGTTAATTAGTTACAAGCCATGAAGAGCTATTTAGTTCATCGACGGTTAACAACAACTCACCAATTTGCTAAACTATAATTGCTGCACTCACTTGGACTGGTTTTGCATGCTAGTTGGTTGAACCATAGCATGAGAGATTGTGGTTGGAAGGGTTTTAGATGGTTGTTGAAGATGGTTGGGGAAGGTGGGTGGTAGTGGTGGGTTGCTGCGGTAACTTGCTGTGGTGCTGCTTTTTGATGGGTATATTAGTTTAAGGGTTTTGTATTTTACTTAAATTCAGAGGAAATCTTTTATTCCTTTTTATCAGACAAACAAATAAAATTAGTCTTCCAATTTGGGAGCTGCCAAAACAAGGTTAAAATATTTACTGACGTAAACTGAGAAATATTTGGTCAATTTGGTGCAAAAACTATGCCATTGTACAATATACAATATCCAATAACACTACCCAAACATTGTACTAACACATGTAAGAATACAAGTACAACAAATATACCAGTCATTTAAGCATCACAACCTTACCTAATTTCGCTGAGAAGTGAAAGGTTGGTCAAAGGCTCTTCGGTTATTTCTAACGAAACTTGTTTTACTGCAAAGTAATTATAAACGGATATTTAGCACAATGCCAGTACATGGCAAGACTTTTAAGGTTTCTTTAAAATAGTAACATAAAACATACAGTTGGCATTGAAAAAAAAACTATACCAGGATTGAACAGGTTGTCAGATGATTGTTGGTTAATAGCTTGATTACTATGTCTGTTGCTAGAAGATGGTCCGCACTGGCTCACTTGGTTGAATGCGCTGAATTGAAACATTTAAAGTTTATTTTGAATTCAAATATAATTACTTTTTTATTGTATACAAGCTGATATTAGCAAATAAAACATAATTTATAATTTACAGAGAAAAACAGTCTTTTCGCCTGATTTACGCATTTATAGAACAGTTTGTTAGCGACAACATGTTTTTTGGTCAATTAAATATCTCTTAATTTTGTTATGTATACCTTTAAACAAAATTTGACACTAAAAATCCTAAATCCATTCATACCTTACCTTTGATTATTAGTTTGGTGAGGCTGTGATGTCATAATAGATTCTAACGCCATAGTGTGAGGAACCTGGAAAAGAATTATTAAGGAAAATTGCCCAAATACACCATCCAATGTTATTTGAAATAAAAATGCAAATCAACTGATGCCTCATATAGTATAAAGAACTGAAACATTACAGGTAACTTTTAAAGCCTAAAATTAATGAAATAACCGCATTACCAAACTATACAATGTAAATAAAACTATTAAAATAATTTTAAATACAGCATCACACAGAATCCCACCAGCTGATTATTTCTTTGTGCATCGTCATTGGAAGTTTTAACACCAACATGCGGGTGAAAGGGGACATCACCAACTACCTGTAATAGCAGTTGGGTCAAAACTGTTATTATAACTAAGGTAATCTATTAGAGATATTTATTATAAGTTCATTTGTTAGAGATATTTTACTTTTTTTTATAAACATTCTTACAAAATAAAAAAATATTATTTGGGTAAAATAATTTATAGAATAAATTGTTAATATATTGTAGGCCTAAACAAACTTGTATGGAAAACTAGCAAATAATATAACAACGAATTGTACAAGTTTGAAGGGTGCTTTAAATAATTTTCATTGCGACCTCGATTGTTTCATTGTAATGTGCCTGGAGCATATTCTGCATCTTCCCAAACATTTGTTTTCGGATAAGTTCCATTTTTTCTTGTAACCTGCAAATATTATTGTTTTTATAGACAGTAGTAGAAACCTGAACTGCTCATTCAAAGGCCTGCATTATTTCTAAACACTCAGTTTTAATGCCAGTAATTACAGATGACAGACCCAACTTCTTAAAACCAATTCAAAAGTGCTTTAAGCCAAACTGAGATTGGTGACTGGACAGATGGTCAAATTTGGTGTACCTTTAAGATTTTTAAAAATACCTAGGTTTACCCAGGGGAACATAAAAGCTGCTCACTTTAGATTTTGTGCGATTTCATTTTCTGCAAGGGCTTTCTTCATCATGGCAACTCTTTTTTGCAGTTCTTCTTCATACCTCTCACTCTGGGCATGTAGTTCTTTTCTCTGACTTTCAACCAATTCTAAAACCTAAATGCAGATTATAATATGTATACCAATAACCACATTATACAATCTAGATGAAAAGAAGAGGGTGTTTGCAATCATCATTACCTCATGCCCACCGGTTAATTAACATAGGATATATATGTTTATCCCCGTAAATGGAAAAATCCAGGGTTAACCAGATCACCTAGCGCCCACCGTCGGGTTACCGAAGCTATTGCAGTCTGTTGATCTATTTCCCTTTATTTAGTAGAACCCATTAATCCACTGGGTTTAGGCAATGTCCGTTAAGTGCCTTGCCCAAGGACGCGACTGACTAGCTAGCGACCAGTTTTAAATAAGCCATCAAGCTTTAGTGATATTGTAGCATTTTAAATTGAATTGAATTTACTTATTCACTGGGTTAAGTGACATTTACGACAACACTGACAGCAACAGCTGGTTTCAATTCAACAATCTTTTGGCGGCTTGTGGATGTTCCTACAGACTGGGCTGCCAAACCAAAGAGAGAAAGAGAGTTCACTACAAAGATTTAAAGTAAAACACCAGCCAAGTCTTAGCAAAGTCAAAATGATTAAGAAGTGGCTTTGTATAGTAAACTAAGTTCCAGTAAAAGAATGCTTTTAATTTTATTATAACCTGTTTTTTATGAGTTTCCCGTAATAAATTCTCATTTCTTTCAGCATCTTGGTGTAAATGGGCCAATTTCTCAGTGACCTGGTGGAAATAATTGAAGTTTAGGTTATGTTAGCATTAATATTTGGTTCTGTAACTATATACTATGTACAAATGTTTAAGTATATTGTAAATGGGAACATTTTAGCTTTTTATTTAAAATAATTGTGTAGTTCCTCAGGTCACCAAACGTAACATATATAGTTGAATGAACCGGTCTATGGTTTGTTCAATGGCGGTAGTATAACGGCGTCATTCACGCGACAACGCTATATCGCACGTAGATCTATTTTTTTGCTGGGAAACAATCAAACAATTCAAGACAATTTTGTATACGGTATGAACTTGTTCAAACCGGTTTCATAGAATGCAAACAAGCGGTCTGCCACGAACGCAAACAGCGTATTGTTTAGAGTCTAGACCAACGTGCGCAAGATTAACTTCTTTACATAAGAATACTGTCAAAGGGCGGGAAAGTTTAGCAAACATGTATTAATTATGTGAGAGAGGACTTATAAAATAATTGACCTGCCATCATTTGAATATTCGGTACACAGCTTGGATTAAATCTTTTCGTGCAATTATTATTTCGATTGTGACGCTGATTTAAAAACCACTTCACCGGGAAAAAACACACACAATTTTAACAATCGCCAATTAATTAAAAGGGTCAATTCTTTAAAATGAGTAGAACCTTGTATACATTTCCATAACCGTTTTGGTAACCTACTGTGGGTAAGGGATAATCAAAAGGTCGAACTGTTTTCTTTTTTACTTTTTTATACTCGCATGAACAGCAAGGTTTGTTTTGTTCACATTTGTTTGATTTTATCACCATGATAAGAACTGTACACAAAACTGTTTATACATGATAATTGAGTTAACACATTGGAGCGATAACCAACGGGCCGATTAACTTCCCGCGACCATGTTAGTGTGGGTTTCGGGGTTTCGTTCTATTATGTTCAAATATTTATGGTGGTTTAGTCAAAATTGCGTATATTTCCTTTGGAATTTTCCGATATTTTAAAGTCATTACGGTTATAAAACTGCCCGAACCAACCAGTAGTAGTCGCTAAATTAAGACAATTGGCGGATTTAGGTGATCGCAACTTCCTAATTTACGCAGGACGACAATGTGCTGTATTGTAAGCAATTAATACATCATGTATATTGTTGAATTTAGCAAATATAAAATATTTTTAAAAGTTGCCCCATTTTCAATTCATTGCTAAAATAACAATTAGTCAAGACTTATTTAAAAATAACGATGTACTTTATATCATAAGTCAAACTATATAATTTTTTTAATTGGAAAATAACCAAGCGGTACGATGAACATTTACCATTTACTGCACTGGAGTGTTAAAAACGGTTCGTTCGTTTTCCTTTTCAGTCTTACCACAAGTAAGCGCGACGTACCGCACATACAGGAGAACGTCGCGACGAACAGCCAACACACACACACACACACACACACACATATATAAAATGTGAGCGTCTTAGCGTCTAAAGCACGAGAACTACAATTCAGTAAGCTTCCGTTGAGTACCAGCGCAGTTTTAAAATTCTTATACCAGTTTACAGTAGGAAAGGGACCAATTAAATAAAAATAGTGATATTAACTAATTATATGTAACTTCCAAGTTTACTGGCTTCAAAAGTTTATTACTAAATTCTTTATCGTTTTGTTATAAATTGTGTGTTTTCTGTATATCCTGCTAATTTTTTTATTGCTAGGATTTTTCTCAGTTTATTAAAGTTAAGCAATGGTGTAATTTAAACTATCAAATGTAAAGTGGACAGCCTTTTACTGATCATGAGACTACAAAATAGGGTAAACATACCACGGATTATGACTGGTGTTATGCTGGGGATTTTCAGTCGAATTGCACTTAACCAATTGTGGAGCTCCGTGAAACTTGACAAAATACAAATATCTATTGAAGCTGTGCAAGAGTTAAACTGTCCCAACTGTAACATTGATGATTACTGTGTACTGTGTGAGCCAACCAATGTTGAACCACATACAAACAAAATACCGGCTGCATATAAACCGAAGGGTATGTACGAAATAACTCGGTGGCTGCAGTTGACGAGAAGCATGTCTATGACATCATAAACGAAGAACCAAAGATTTCGTTAAATGGACACTGGATGGAAGAGTTCAGAGCTGTGACCCAAGTTGCTTTGGAATACGTTAATGCTAATGAAATGTTAGGACAATCTTGGTCTCTGGTTAAACTACATGATGGCTACTTAAGAAGGGACACACTAAGGGGCACTGATTATTTACTCGATATTATTGCAAAACCAAAACATTACAACAACAGTGCACAAGGTGTGGAAAGAATGTTTCGGGTGCATTTGGTCCACCCGTTGCAACCAATAGAGCAAGCTGAGCAGGTCTATATTCAGAAGAATATTCAAGCAAAATTAAAGATTATTATACCATCTAAAATTGTGAGTTAAACTTAAAGTAACTTTGCAATAATCCAAAATTAAAAGCATTGTCATGTCACGAATATACATTAGACCAGTGGTTCTCAAACTTTTTTGAGTTGGGACCCACTATTAATTACCACAATTTATGGCGACCCACTTAACTTTATATATAGTTGTTGTTGGTTTCTAGGTTATCCTATCGTTGCAAAGGAACACACCTCTGCAATATCACGCCACGATTCAAGATTGTGTGATGTCCCAATTATGATAATTTTCCTTGATTTTTGTATAGGAAATAGCCAGTATAGTTAATCAGAGCTTTCTATAACTTTTCACGACCCATCAAGATTCCGACCCACAGTTTGAGAAACGCTGCATTAGGGAATTGATTTAGCCCAACACAATAGTATGTGGGCTGAAGAATTTCCATTACAACAATTTTCCATTTGTGTTTTACAGACATCGCCTCAAATATTGACCTCAATTGAGAGTTTCGCAAAATCCAAACCCAATAAAAACGTCGAGCTTATCTTGGTGCTGTTTGTTGGAAGAACCAAAGACGAAATTAATAAAGCTCAAATCAAAATTCAAGAGCTAGAGCAAACAATAAAAAATCAGCCAGACGTAACAATACATGTTTACCCTGTAGAAGGTAAGCTGACTGGAAATAATATATTATTTTACTGATTTGAACAAAAATATGAAAATTGTTTGTGCTAATTTACAATTTACATATTTATAACATTTTAAGGTGCCGTGTCTCCCTTTTGATATATGGACATGGTACAATTGTTCCCAATGAAGCATAAAAACAGTTATTTAAATTAACTAATTTAAACTTTAACTGAATACATACAAGAAACTTCCCAAAATTAAAGTGTACACTTTTCCAGGACTCTTCAGTTATTTTAATGGACTACGTCATGGGCTACTAAAGGCTACAGAATCTACTGATGTGGTTTTAGCGGCAACTATCGATTCTGCTTTCATGGAACAAATATACTATCACTGTAAAGCAAATGCTATACCCCAAAAACGAGTATATATTCCAATCGCTTTTGGGCAATTTAACCCTGATATTATAGTTAAAGGCATGCCGCCAGGAAAGCCAAAAGATGTGAATAAACGCGATCATAACAAGTTTACTGGTTACTGGATGCACGATACATTCAATGTCATGTGTGCAAACCAAGCCGATTTGGTAAAAATTTTAACGAATCTCCGCTCATTGGGTCGAAGAACTGGATCTTCAACAGAAGAGCTTGGCACTCAAATATACAATGCATTTTTACGTGCCGATTTTGAAGTTATATCATCTGTCGAACCTGGATTGTACAAGACTTATGGAGTAACTTGCTCAAAAGCTGAATTGTCAGAAAAATCTTATAAGAAATGTAGGCACACTAAAGCGCTAGGCTTGGGTTCCAAACCCGCTTTAGGAATTTTATATATAAATGAAGTTTTACAAAAGAAAGCTAAAGTTTAAAGATCATCTTATACGTTTTACCGATGTGTACCTGTTGCCAAAAATGACTTCAGTGTTTCTCAGGGCACACTGCATCATAAATCTGTCACTTTACTGCTTCATCTAGTCGCACTTTGTTAATTAAACTGCAAATCTAAATGCATTATTGCAGTTAACTTGGAAAGAACTGCTGCAATTATTTTTGTCAAAAATAAAAGTTGATCGAAATGTCAATGTCATCATAAATCTGTCTCTTGGCTGTAACTGTGCAACACAACTTGGCTGTAACTGTGCATTATTTCGAGAAAATGCCTTTGGCCTAACTCTGTGATATTTCTTGGGAAATTAGCCCTAACTGTATGATATTCCGTTAAAACTTTTCAGGAAATGTGTGATATTCATCAGAAACTAGGCCAAATCTATGTAATATTTTAAAACTTTACCCTAGTCCCTAACTGTGTTATATTCTGGGAAAACTTGGAGGGAACTGTGTAATATTCCCAGAAAAGAGGGTATTTGCTCGAGGCTACTTGTTATTTAATATTAAATGTCATTGAACTTTACACAGATACCTGATAAATTAATAAACCAACATGTATACTGCTTCAGTTAATTACCTATGTTTACAATTTATCTCAACTATTTTGTTCATAATAAACAATTTTAATTTAAGTCACATATGATTATTGATTGCATTATAATACACACCTGTATCGCAATCGTCTAGATTAGGTTGCATGGTAAAAGTTGCATTGCTTTGTTTACTTTAAAACCGCATTATTTCGTATCAGTAAAAGATCGGAATTTGGTGTGTGTCACTATCATGCCAACAAGACTTGTAAAGTAGCTGTTGGCAAAAATACTTTTGCTAAAATATAAACTTTGACTTACATTGCAGTTTTGTTTCCAGCTTTGAGTATTCTCCATTCACTAATGCATTTACACACAAATTTATAATTCATATATTGTAAAGTGACATATAAGTCTAAAATCTTTAAAACAAACAAGGAATTTTACAATAGTTGTTTAATTCAGGTAATCTTGGAAAACTTGGCTCTAAATGAGGGGTGTTCAACCTTTTTGGCCAAAGGGCCACAACCGATTTACGAATGATTGCACGGGCCATTTCATAGTTTACTGCTACGACAGACAAAACCCTCACACTAATGTGTATTATATCCTCTTTGTGTATTAGTCAAACCTTGGTTAATAAACCAAGTTCTGTTCTCGACTAAGTCAGTTATCGACTAAAAAAAATCGAGATTTTGTGTATTAGTCAAACCTTGGTTATTAAACCAAATCGAGGCGTCTCATACGTCGAACATTAATTCGGACCACAACCAAACCTAGCCTATTACTGACTGACTAACCCTTAAAGCACAGCACGATTGTGTGGAAAGGATGTGGACGTACTGATATTGGAAATGTGATGCAATAAAATTACCTGGAAAGAAAGCAAACATTAAGTGCCAATTTTTCGGAATGAAGTTCACCATAAATTACGCAGCAATTAAGATGATAATATTGATCATTTCGGAAAACTCACGCGGGCCACTTAGAACCTTTCCGAGGTCTAAGGCTTTTTTGTGAGCTTTACGGTACACTATGAGATTTAATTGATTCTGTGGTGGTGGATATCCTTTGGAAATTAAAACTGATATCGCAGGGGCCTTTGCCGTGTTACCCATTTTCCAATTGCTGTGTTCCTGAAGTGTCCACTCATTAGCCGAAGCTCTAATCTAATTTTAAACATTGGCAAACTCAACTTTCATACAATCAACTGACCATTTCCAAACACAATAGAATGCCTGTCAGGTCGCATCAATGTATGTCAGTCATGGAAATTTATCCTTCCATGAAGTTTGTAACTTGCACCTACCAGAAGGACGTGTGACATCAGTAACAGGCTTCGTCTTAAACCTTATCAACAGTTTTTGCTCTATTTCTACTGTTAGGCCATCTGCTTACACTAAAAACATGAATATCTATTTTATTTTTTGACCTTACAATTTTTAAATACTTTTGCATTGTTAAGCAGGACTCAAAAGGGCCACCGTCTTTCCACAAACCTGTGCTCTCGGTTGTATACTTATTACGTATAAACCATTCAGCCTTCGTTACTCACATTAAATGCTTAAACAAAGGCGCATCTGCTAAATCTTGCTCATAATATATCATAGGACTTTTAAATCTGGAAATTTGAATGGCGATATGTGGTAAAAAAATTATTCCTTTGCCGACGTCCTTGAGTAAAGACGTCTTGATCCTGTGTTGCGATTTGTTGTGATTGATGCTATTTAATACTAGGTCAAAAAATAATTAACTAAAACTATTATCGTAAGCTAAGCACTTTACACACAACTGCTCTTGATGGCCAGGTGCACATTTGAACAGGGTCAAGCAATCCTTTAGGTCACTATTGCTTAATAAAATTAAAAAAGGTTAGCTTTTCCAACTCTCAAAAGTATACTTGCGTAACCTCCAACGAATATTACAAAAAAAAAAAAAAAAAAATATTACAGAACATATTACATATATATATAACTGTTGAACTAAAACATTTGCAAAATGACCACATTTCTATTACATATGTTGTTTATGTATTTATTATATTAAATAAAAAAATGGTATTCCAAATACCTGGTACCTGTATCTAAAAAGGATAGATTCTGAATACTAGATTGTGTGTGAATAACCCACGATCACCACACTTGTCTAAAATGTCCACTGGCAAGAAGGGTAATTAATAATTCCTTATGCTTTTAAAATATATAAATTAACTCAACATCATACAGATTCATTAATTGTATTATGCAAAACAAGTTGTCCTAAAGCACCTACCTTTCTCTCTGTGTAGATCTCACTTTCAGCTTTTAACTTTTTGATCAAGGCCGAGTGCTTTGCTTCTGTGATAGCAGATGAAGTTTTCATCGATTCCATCTCTGTGCGCTGAATATCAAGCAATTCTCCCAACCTTCGCTTCTCTTCCTCAGTGGAGGAGAGAGTCTTCTTAAAATCTTCATTTTTCTTTACTTCATTTTCCACTTTTTTCTGAAGTAAAGGGACAAAAAAATAAATAAAAGGGCAAACATGTTCAGTGCTGGAAAATAATGGTAACAAGGTATCAGTGCTATTAACAAATACTTATGGTTAAACTTTTTTTTTAGCATAGGTGGAAAAAACAAATGAACATGACAACACAGTAAATAAGTTTGTTTTTCGTTTTTTGTTTTCCTAAAGATAGTGATTACAAAAGTATTAAAAACTACTACTGTTACATTTTTAAGGTCATCTTCTATTTGGGACATATAATCAATGGAAAACAATGCATGAAAACTGCTTAACAAGAGAATGTTAATAAGCCCTCAGGCTTGCAAATGATGTGCTATGTAGTAACATTGAGTATAGTATATATACTTTTACTATTTACTAGAAACTAAGCTTATGTGTCGAAATTTTACGTTATATTATCCAGGTATATACGTAAAAATTTTGGTGCATGATAAACAATTTTACTTGTACAACTGGTTATTAAAATTTTGTTGAATTGTTGGATAACAAATGAATATAATTTACATTATACTTACAGTTCATAATATATACATAAGATGTGGTTTACTATATTATGTAAATATCATAAACTTAAATACAGTATAACAAGTCTTACAAGGTAAAACCTTTGTTTAAGGTCTACAGTAAAACTTATTTAGTCATCACCATAGGTAAACTTATAGTAAACAATCACCATTTCCTGTGACGTACATAAATCGTGCTTGATGTCCAACAGTTATATGGCAGTAGCTAATTGACTTTTTAAGATTACATTGAGAAGAATTTAACACCGGAAATATATAATCATGTAAGGTTAACTGGGGTGAAAGAGCTAAGGTTCATTGCATGTTATGACGTTTTAATGATCTGGTTATTACGCGAGTCATTTCCTGAGCATTGTCCATTTAAAGAAGCAAACGCTGTCAAATCATGTTGTGTGTTGTTAACTCTCATGCTTTACAATAACACCATTACGTTTAGAGATCAGTAGAACATACTGCAATTTAAAGAACAGAGAGTCAGAAAACTAATAAAAAATGTGTAAGAAATTAGGCCTTTTGATATTCAGCATTATACTATATGCAAGGTGTCATTGTCAATTGCCCGGAGAACAAGCTTTACCTACACTATTTCTTGGACCAAGCAATACGTGTCCAAGCGAGTGTGTTGCAGCTGTACGTCCATGTGACTGCTACACAGATGGTTTTATTGACTGCGCAAGAAAACAGCTAGTCAATATACCAAGTACACTACCAAACTGTGCGAAACTCATCAACTTGCAACACAATAATATAACAAATATAAGTAAGTACTTCAATAATAATACTTACATAAAATATATACAAATAGGACATTTGTCTGAATACAATTATAAATCTTCGGGTTTTAGACCTTTAATAACAAATTTTAATTTAAATATTTTTTACATAATTAATAGTCTTGACATGCAAATCAATTGTACCAGGCCCATTTTACATAAAGCAAGAGTCCTATTTAACAATTTATACTTGGGCAGGTGTATTTGACTTCCAGTCTATAAGAAATGCTGATGATTTAAAACTCTCCTTCAACAAGATAACTCAACTGCCAGCTGGTGCTTTCACACATATGCCAAGTACGAAATGTTTTTTTTTAAGTTATTACTAAACCACAGACTACACAGTCCGGCCCGGTGGTCTAGCGGTTAAGTGCGTCGCCTTTCAATCGAAAGGTTGCAGGTGCGAAACTGGTCGCTAGCTAGTCGGCTGTGTCCTTGGGCAAGGCACTTTACGGACATTGCCTGAACCCAGCGGATTAATGGGTTCTACCAAATTGAAGGAACGTGTCTATCATATACAACACACTGTAATAGCTCCGGTAACCCGACGATGGGCGCGAGGTGATCTGACGATTGCCCGTGTGATAACCCCCTAGGTTTTCCCATTCACGGGGATAAACATGAATATCCTATCCTATCCTATCCTATGTAAGATGGGAATTGAAACGAAACTGAACCCAAAACTACCTAATGTATATTTTATTGTTATTAAACCACGAAATGGATGTTCTAATGGACCTGAATCGGAAAAAAATTTGGTATTGAATTCCTCAACCAGTTCGAAAGGGTTGTCTTTCTTAACCGGAACAAAACCTAAACCAACTCTAAACTGTTTAATTTAAATATTATTGAATATATAATTATGATTATAACAAAACTACACTGCTCTCCTTTCACTACTAAATACAGTCACTAAGACAAATAATACCAAGAGTTTTAAACATTTTTCGAGAGAAAAACATATTGATATCAATGAGACACAGACAATTTAAATAAAACAACTTCGTAACCACAATAACACCAGTTTTCTTGTAAACAGACTTAACAAAGCTGTACATCACCAACAACCTGATCACCAATATAGAAGAATGCACCTTTCAAGGCTTAAAAAGCTTGGAATTCTTATACATGGAAAACAACCTGATCAGTTCAATAGCATCAGAAGCCTTTATTGGCCTATTCAAACTGAACACACTGTCATTGATGGGCAATAGATTGTCAACATTTAATCCGGAGTAAGTGCAGCAATAAAGCATGTAGCATAATATGTAATCTGCATTTTTTAGAGAGGGCTAAATAATATAATATTATACAAGTACAATATGCAATTTTTACTACAGATATGTAGATTTGTATGTCTGCTTGTTTTATTAACGGGTTGGGATCTCTTCCATTCAAACAAAACTGGCAAAATATCATTTTAAAGCAACTCATTTTCCAGTTGGTTCAATGGAATGCCAAATCTGCGATCATTCTCCGCTCCATCCAATCCATGGTCGTGCTCGTGTCAACTTAAATCTGACTTTAGTTCTGTCATCACCAACAACCCCAACTTAACAGTAAGTATACTACAGGGTGGGAAAGGGTTGTAACCAGACACCATACGATCATAGTATCGGAAATGTTATAATACCGCATTTTCACGTTTATACTGCTGGGATTTCAATTTAAATAAAAGGTAGAACTACAATCTTTACCAATTTAAATCCACTGTAAAGAATTCTTGCTAACACCCTTGGAGTTTTAGTCCAGATATTTCTCTTATTTATGGATGCAATTTTTTTGGATCGAAACATGCCAGTGGTGCCACTAAATAAACAATTGTCCTTCCGAACAAATTGTGGATTAAATAGGTTGTAAATAACATAAAATATCCTATATCCTAGATATGCAGAAAAAAGGGTGCATGGTCCTCCTAGTGTGAAATTTATAAGAAATGCTGGATTTAGAGAATATGTGGGTGCTGATTTAAAAAAAGTAGTACTGACAAATTCTAGGGTGTTTGGACGCAAAACAATGATTCGTGTTAAGATTCTTAAGATATGGATAATTAAACCTGAGAAACCTATTTTGTTTAATTGCTTTGTTGTGCTCTAGCGCTTCCCATGTTATAGTTGGGGCACAATGTGAAATTTTTATTTTTTGATGACGTCAGTAGGGGTGTCCTTATTCTTTTTTATACATTGTTATAGTTCCTGATCTGTTGACAATACAGCCTAACTTATTTTTACAAAGTTATTCAAAAACACATTTCCTTAAATTATATTAAAATTTCAGTTTGATGTCGCTATCAAAATAATATTACATCACTAATTTCATGTTGCAGGACCACCCATCCCAATTTTTTTTATAAAAAATGTTCTGAGATAATTTTTTATTGATGCGAATAGGTAAGGTTAACTAAGCGATATCTGCCCCGTGTAAGATTGAGGGTATTCAGATGTACCATTTGTGCTTGTGTGTGTTACTGAAAAATTCACAATCCGTATGTTTGGCACATGTTTAACGCCCTTCTGATCAAAAAGAGCAGGTTGTATAACTTTTTATGACTTGCTCAGCTCACGATAATAATCAATTTATTACTAAATGTCCTAGAATTGACCATTGTAGTGGTTTTTTTTAAATCATCAGCCCAATATTATTCCAAATTCACCAGGTCATGAAAATCTCACTCCCCTAGGCCCTGGCCTAAGATTGTGAATGCAATTTTAACAAAAAAATTATTTGTCCATAAACTAAAACGGAATTTTAGTCAGGCATTTCTTCTCATAGGTTTCAGAATACAATATTTGCATAATCTTGTGGTCACATAGGATTTCACATTTACTAGAAATCTTTACGTTTTGGGCCAAATAACATGTATACAGTAAACTTTCAATAGTTTATTTTTCTACAGATTCAATGCCCGATTCCAGTGTTCGCCAATTCAATTCTAAGTCAGACATGTATAACTTGCAATGGCCCAAATAACTTCACTGGCAGAACAATTCACACGATTCAACAGTCAGAATTCAATGACTGCAACTCTGTTACACAAGCTCAACTGTTCAGAAACAGAACCAATGTACTTAACAACTACTGTCAAGCGAAAATTGATATCATAAAATTTAATTTTACCAACAATGTAGAAGTTCTTTTCACAACAGGGGCCAATATGGATACAAGTACTACTACATTACAAAGAATTACTACGACACCTAGTAATGCTGCAAATGTGACCACAGCTGTTGCACAACAGACCAGAAAGCACTTGCCAAGATGGTCTATTGTACTACTAATTGTAGGAACAACTGTGATGTTTTTTATCATAGTTATCATAATAGCAGTATGCCTTAGTAGAAACCGTAAACCAAAAACTAAAACTCGGTCTTCAGGACAAAGTTTAACTTACACAAATAGCACAAATGGGAAACATGAACAAGATCCATTAAAAAATAACACGAGTATATAACATCAAGTGTGTATCTTTGTTTACCGGTACATTGAATGCTCTGTACACCAGCAACACCAACTACAGCTGGAACATACAGAGAAACTATATTAAGCTACAACTGTCGTTAATATGTGGATAAAATAAACCACTACACTAAGCTAATGCAAGTTATTTTTATATCGCAATAATGAATGAATAGAGTACAAAAATAGTGATATTTTTTATGAATTATCCCTTGTAACATTCAAAACCACTGAAAACATTTGTACATCGATAAAAATAACTCTCAGTGATTTTTATATTTAGGTTTTACATTGTGTACATAACAAGTATTTCAAACCACACAGCCACGTCCTTATAAACATTAATACTGCATAAAATGCCCAAAATCTAGGAGGTCATCTCGGCCTAATTAGGTATTGGTGACCTGGTGAGAAAAACTCTGCCGGATTTTGCGATTATGTTGATAAAAAACTGATAAAAATATTAACTGTTTAGTTAGTCCTTTTAATCTACACCATGCACTTCTCTTTTAACAATAAAAGTTGTGTATATTGCCGTTGTGAAACTGCCAATAAAATGTTTTTTCAATAATATTATCCGATTTACATGCTTACTTATCAAAAGCTAAACAAAAAGCAGAATAACAATATTTACTTTAAGTGTTTTTATACTATTATTTAAACTTTTCTATCCATGCTCACATTTCATTTAATTCACGCATTATTTATTTTAAATTTTGCAGTAAATTTATTTTAATGTCATTGACAAATTGTCCATTTCCTGTGAAGAATTGTTTTGCGTCAGTTTAAACTTTGTGACGAGTTTGTCTTGAAAAATCCACTACTTTATCTTGCATGTTATCATCCTTTAAAAGGATACATACCAGAGACACAGGATGTTAGGTAGCCAATGAAAAGCCCAATGATTCATATAACAAAGCATAGGTTTATTCTTGGTTTGTTTATAAGCAAGCAGAGTATAACCAAGTATAGTCAACACTAAGTTATTTGTATGTGTATATGTAACAAGTGATTACAGTAACGCGAGGTACAGTCCTATATGTAACATAAATTGAATACAATCATGAGAAAGAGAGCTACAGTTTTAGTATTCATACTACTAGCAATCAAAAAACTAAGTGCATGTCCTCAAAATTGCCAATGCTCCTCGGTAAGTGAAATATTTTTAATGATATTTTTATAAACAATTTGGATGAAATTCTACATAAAACTAGAGTGTCAACCATTTGTTTAACCATAAGTTTTTGTAAAAACATTTGGACTGTTGTTTTATATTTATGTAAGCAGTGTAGTAGCCAACCACAACTGATACAATTTGTACACTGTGTGTATAGTTTGCGTCTTCGAGTTAAGCAACCCTATTTTTTCATCCATATTTAAACACTATATATTTTTGTCAAAATTGGGCACATTTACACCCCACTAGTTAATTTTTTTAGTTTTTTTACTGGGAATCGATTAAAGATGGGCATGGGGTTTATCTTGAATTAATTTCTTGATTTATTTGGTTTAGACTGTACAGATATTTAAAACACATGCTAATAATGCATTATATTTAAATTATAGTTATTTGGGTGTGGAGTTGGAGTAAAATCTTAATTTGTATTCTCGAAAGAAAGCCAATTCTTGAATTATTCGATTTTTTATTTAAAACTCCCAAGGAATTCCCTTTGATTGTCACTCAAAATTTCAATTATTTCTATTATTTTATTTAAATTTTAATCTGACTAGTTCTTCTGAGGAATGTATAGAAAAAAATTGCACGCCAGTTAATCATCATAATTTGCGGACAATTTTTAATATTTTAGGATATTTTTCTGGATAATTGTTTACCTTCTTGTATTTAAATTAACTTAATTCACTAATATCCTTTAAAATCTGATTTAAACTAGAGCATTTGGTCAATTGCTCTGCTTAAAAAAAGCTAAATTCTTGGAAAAAAAGTAAGATTTTATTTTTACCACTTTAATTCACCTAGGATTACTACCCAAATTGTAATTTATTCACACCTAAATCTTGTTATCTTAAAATTTGTAAAGTTTCAATGCTATTAGATAACTCTGGGAAATGTTGGGTGATATGTTATAGATTCTTATTATTGTAATACTAATTTTATTTCTGTTGTTATATACATCATTTAAAAGTTTTTACTGTTTTAGTTTACTCAAGCAACGACCGCTAAGTGCCTTAACCAAGTACACAACTGACCAGCAAGCAGCTCGTTACAATCCAAAAACTTCTTTCTATGCTTTTGACTCAGATATGCAGCCAAAACAAAAAAAATCACAACAAATATTTGTTAGTAATAATATACATTGGGGTACACACGAATTACTTTAGCCAAGTAGAAATTGTCACTTTCTTATACACACTTGAGTTTTGTGGTTTATGGAATTCATTAAAAAAATTGACATCAGGTTCCTCCAATTCTCCGTACAGTACTAAGTCTTTTATTACACTTTACCTATATTATTCCATTGTTTAACATCATTTCTTTCTACTTAATATAACAAAGAAAGACAGTAAACATATATTAAAATTTATAAACCAAAATATTGTTATCAGGCACCGATGGCCATGGTTTGCACATCAAGTGGCACAAATGATCGATTAACAGCGATCCCTGCAATACCCAGCCAAGCTGTCCAAGTTATCTTAGACAACAATGCGATTTCCCATATCAGTGATATTCATTTTCAAGGTATTGGCGATTTTCTGGTCTATTTGAGCATCAATAACAACACCATTTCCATGATGGATGATGGAGCGTTTCAAAGGCTTTCCAACTTATTAGTGCTAAGCTTATCTAGAAACTCAATCACTCAATTGAATACAGCTGTGTTTGTTGGCTTAAATAAAACCAGCATTCTTAATGTTGATAATAATGACATTGTACACATCGCCTGTGGAGTTTTTGAACCAATGAGCAGTTTACAGCATTTAAGGTTGGGACAAAATGGTTTGACAACTATTGAAAGCTGCACTTTTAGTGGACTTGGTAATATTAAATCGCTTGACTTGTCAAACAACAAACTGCTTCAAGTAGCAACTGACGCATTTACAAATATGCAAAATTTAAAGATTCTTCTTTTAAACAACAACTTCCTAACTGCTCTGGAACCAAACTGGTTTGCTTATAAGCAACTCATTGTAGCACAGTTATCAGGAAATCCTTGGGTTTGTAGTTGTGCAAGTTATAATTCTATTAATGAAGCACAGCAGCTAGGTCCTCAAGTCAACTGCCAAGATGACAACATGTGTGTTATTTGCAACAATCCACCATTTAGACTTGTCCATTTTAGCAGCATTGGTGATGTTTATTGGCACCAATGCAATGCAAGTTTGACCACAACTGCACCTCAAAATGAAGCCACTAGAGATGCAGAGATGATGAATGAACAGCACAGTTCACACAAAGTGCTGAGGTCGCTTGCAGCAGGAGAACTGTTTTCTGATACTGTCCAGCAGAAACAAGGATTTTTGACGTGCGACAACAACAACATCACATGTCACCTTATAGGTGCAAATGTCACATATATTTTGAAAAAAGACATCCCAACCACAATGGAAAACTTATATCTGGACAGGAATAAATTTCAGTTCATAAACACAACAGATTTTGTTGATATTCTGAACTTGACAATATTTCGAATCACCTTCAATATTATTTCGGAAATTGAAGATTTTTCATTTGCCAAAAACACTAAACTACAAGTAAGTTTTTAAAGTAATTATTTCAAACAGCTTAATAATGTTTCATGTTTAGAACCAACTGTACCAGCAATATGTTGTCTGCTGTGTTTTATGAACCTAGTCCTCTCCATTTTCGGCAGTTTTACACCTATTGCATTTGGTTTTACTAAATTGGAAATCCTTTTGTTTAAACCTTTTTTATCAGCAATTATTTTCAGACAATGACAACAACTAATTGAGTACAGTATTGATTTTCATGCTGTGACATTTTATGTCAAGTTTAGGACTTAAACACAAACAAAATACATTATTATTAATCTTAATTATATTGCCAGGATTTACGTTTAAATGATAATATGCTTACTTCCATCAATGTGAATACATTTCAAGGTTTGTCTGCACTGAAGGACCTACATTTGGAGGTATTTTGATTCCAGTTGTTTTTTTCAGTTGATGCTTAAAATGAATGACAGTTGATGTTTAAAATGGAAAACAATGATAACTTTTAAATGCAAGCTTCATTTAAAACGCATTGGATAGGATTAGTGGTCTAATATATTTTAAAATATCAAACAAAATGAGGTTAACATGGCCGGAATAAGTGGGGAAACCTGAATTTTAGTAATAACACCCAAGGGAGTTGATCTAAAGATCCTCTATCAAAAACACGTCTTTTCATACTTACCTACCATTTCAGAAAGTTTCTACCTGATTAAACAATTTCATTTTGTTTAAATGTGCATTAAAAACCTTTTTTAAAAAGCAGTCAGAATTTTTTAAACTGATAACGCCAATATGCAAGTTAAATAAGCAAGAAAAATTAAAAACAGTTTTATGGTGATTAGTAATAAAATGTTATGGAAACTCCCTCTAGTTATAGTCTAATATTATTTCTATTTTGTTACAGAACAACCAAATAAGCACAAGGTTAACTGGTGGGATATTCAAACATTTAAGAAACCTGGAAACACTATACCTACAACACAATCTCATAACGAATGTAGACGATTGTGCTTTCTGCAACATTACCTCTATTCGTATTCTAAACCTTGATCACAATAGAATATCTAGCTTACAAAGTCAGGCATTTAAGGTAAAAAAATGTAAACCAAGTTGTGATCTGCACAATCATATTCTCGAATTAAAATAAATTATGTACATGTTACCAGAATTCCTATACCTATATTACTATGTACTAAAAAATATTATTTTTTAGGGATTAACCAGATTAACCCAGCTTCAAATTGCAAATAATCAAATCAAAATGTTTGACTTCACAAAACTGAATGGACTTCACCTAACTGCTATTGGTACAACTGGTAACACGTGGATGTGTGACTGTACATTGAAAGATTACATGGAGCAATTTGTCGGCAATTTTACTCCAAATTGTGCAAATGGCATTGGATACCTGTGTGTGCGTTGCACTTCACCCACCAACTTAGCAAATCAAGAGTTGCGCACAATACCTAGAAGTAACATAACAGGGTGTGTAATAAACACCACGCCTTCTATACTGAACACAACAACTACAAGTGAAACAATAACCCACAATTCTACTACATTATACACCACAGAAGCAACATCTACACTGCAGATCAACCAAAGTACTAGTGCCACATCAACAGTGGATAAAACATCTTTGCAATCAACTTCAGAATCAGCAACATTACAGATGACTTCACAAACTTCAATGACAAGAAACCCAGGAACACCTGCTCTTGTATCAGGAATATCAAAAACTGAGACAATTCTTTATATTGTGATACCTGTTGCTGTCTTACTGCTACTGGTTATATTGGGAGCTTTTCTGTATATCACATTTAAAAAGTGAGCGCATATATATTTTTAGTTTGTTAATTCCATGGTTGGATAAGCCACACTAATGGTTATAGGACACTGACTAAATAATGTAAATTAACATAACGACACAATTTTTTTAAATACTAAAATTTTCC